>JAPDSC010084792.1:35022-73169 GCA_026290005.1 Latrodectus geometricus | reverse complement strand
TTTCGAATAGTAGAAGACCAACGGTAAATTTACGATAATAATGTGATTTAATAAATGTATAACTGAATATAATGAGAATATAATTGCAACAGGATTGATATATGTACGTAAATTAGATAAAATTCAAAATAAAGTATGAGAAGTAAAGTTATTTACTGATGCTGAACCTATTGGATAATTTATTGCAAGTTACTTTTTAATGCTTAAAATACTTTATTTGTTGAAAATCAATCGGTATCACTCTTTAAATCAGAAGTATTTCAGAACAGTTTTCTTCACCAACTCCGCCCTATTTTTCTGCCTAATGACCAACATACATCATAATCATAGCAACAAAACTTTTCATTTAAATTGGATAACTATTTAATAAAGAATATGAACAAAAATTATGCCAAACGTTGGTTTTTTATCTTATTTTTACTATTTTCATAGTATTTTCTAGCACATTTATAAAATCCAACCGACCTGAAAATTTGGAACAAGTTCCACCAGATTGACACTACATCATTTCATATTTATACCCTCAGCATGATCGGAAACACAATGGCCAGTGCGATGCCATTCGATTTATAATTTAAAAAAATAAAAAAAAACTATGTTCATCTTCAGTTTCTTTTGCCTTTGGAACACATTTAAACTGAACAGTAACCTTCGGGTGTAAATTTTTAATAAGAATCAAAACCAAAAGCTTTTTTAATGTATGTACAAATTGACATACTGTTTAAGTAAATACGATAGGAGATATTGTAGCACAGTGTGTTTTTAAAAATAATTATTTATAAAGATACTTACTGGAACCCTCAACAAATTTTTATTTCAAATGGATGCTCATTTGCTATAATTATCAACACAGTAAAGTTATTATTTGTCCAACTTCAAGTGAAGTTTTATATCCTGCCTGTTGATGCATTATTTTATATATGCCTGAATCCTATAATTTAGAAGTACTCAACCTCATTCTATTTTGTATGGGTAGTTTCATAATATTTATCCTTTTTCTTATAAAAGCTTAGAAATAACTATAAGAACTGTACTCATGTTTAAAGAAACAAACTATTTATCGATCAACTATGT
The DNA here is from genome assembly GCA_026290005.1 of Latrodectus geometricus. Classification (NCBI taxonomy): domain Eukaryota; kingdom Metazoa; phylum Arthropoda; class Arachnida; order Araneae; family Theridiidae; genus Latrodectus; species Latrodectus geometricus. The sequence continues at coordinate 72,095 of JAPDSC010084792.1, read as the reverse complement.
ACTTAGTATACAGTTTTTTTATGGTGAGTGGTCCCGGTTTGGATATGGACGTTTCTTTTTTCTCTCTGTGTTTTCTTATCCTTTCAGCTAAGATGATGGATAAATGTGGCCCACACTATAAATGGGTTGTGGTGGTGTAATGCTACTCACCCCGTGACCTTGTTCACAGGTGCCCACTGGGTTAAAGCTAAATAAGAGGAGTTTTTAGTCCTGTTATGGTCAATGGTTATTTACACAGTGCTCTCCGTTAGAAAAGAAATTTCTCATATAATTCACAGTGATATAGCAGTCTTGATAACAAACAATATATTAAAAAGAGAGATATTTTACAAAAAAATGAAAGCCGATTGTATTTATTCAAATGCTTTTCTTCTACAAGTTTCGCATATGGCATTTCTAATTTTTGTGTCATATCATTTTGATAAAGTACATATCATGGATTATTGTTGTTGGTAATTTGTGAAGATTGAAAAAGCAGACTTATTTTGTCCTATCTGTTTAAAACTGGATAATGATTAGGATTTTTACTTGTTTTGTAGTTCTTCCAACTGAGTTTAAACATCTTTTAACTATTACTTAGACTGTTTCATCAATAGTCCAATATATCCATCTCTGTTTAAGTAAGAAAATTTTTTTTCAAGATACCCATGTGATTCAGATCTTTTGATGTGACTCTGGAAATCAACATGAATAGGGGCCCCCTCAATATTTCAGGAACTAGAATATATATAGAGAGGAAAATTGTGTCAAATATAAACCATAAAATTCTAAAACACTTTTTATTGTTTTATTAGAATATTTGTATTTCCTTGACAGAATTAGTTTATTTCACTGAATTTCAATTATTATAAGAAGTCTTTGTATCATAATATGTAATCAATCTGCTTATTAAAGTAATGATTAAAGAAACGTATTTAAGAAAGAATGCGTTTTACTTAATGTTTTCTAAAATATGTTAATAAAATGAGACATTTTTAAAAATAATTAATGACTTATTCTATACTAATAAGAAGGAAGACGCTGGTTAAAATATAAATTTTCCTTGTAAAAAATACATATTTTTTGCTTTCTATCTCTTAATGTTCTGCTATCAAATGTTCATGTACCTTCTATATGAGAGGACAAGAGTTCACAACTAAAGTGTAACCATAATTTTATTCAGTTTTTAAATATTTTAATTAATATGATTTAATTTAAATGTTTAACTTCATTTTAGTCTAATGTTGTTTATTTTCCTTTGTACCATGTTTAAGCTATATGTATAAAAGTAGTTCTAAACATGATACGTCTCATTTAATAAATTAAGCTAACATAAAAAGGCGGTAACTCAACTAGCATTATATATAGCCACTCTAATCATGATATGGAGAAATATATTTTATTTATATTCTTACGGACAAGTAAAATAGAATAAAATTAAGTTTTTGTATTTAAATTTTCTGCATTCGTTATCATACAAAAAATACATATTAGTCTCTGTTAGTGATGGTCTGTTATGCAATTTTTTAAAATATACCACATGAATCATCTGCTTGTAAATTTTAGCACTTCTAAAATAAGAGGCCAAAATCTAAAGAAGCATTATTTTTTGGAAACTGTCATGATATTCTAAAAAATTGAAAAGATATTTAAAAGTGTATAAACTCTAATGTTTCTGTTTTTTTTTTTTTTTTTTTTTTTTCCTTTTCTAAAAACAACTTGTACCTTCTGAATGAAAGAATCATTGTCAACAGATAAAAATATTCTTCGTTAAAAATATGAATGAAACTTAAAATTAACAGACTAAATGTCTAAAAATGTATTTTAAATATGTTATATAATGCTAAATTTTATATGTTAAACATTTCGCTCAAAAATATTTGGATTATAAATTTTGAGTTATTTGGATTGAGATTTTTAAAAATATATATTTAACCGTAGGAACAAAAACAAGGAGAGACACCAAATTTCAGAAAAAAATTTACTATATTTTATTTATATAAAAATAATAAATTTTATTAATCAGATTAAATCCAGCAATTTAAATAATTTTTTTAAAATTTTATGAAAATGCAGAGAGTAATATTATCTAATCAAAATTAAAAAAGAAATCAAATATTGTTTACATTTTAACCATAATTCTTTTTACATTGATTTTCATATAGGCTTACTTTGTTTTTGCGCTGTTGTGTTATGTTTACTATTTTTGATTGCAAAACATCTTTTTTTCATACTTCTTTTCTAGAAATAGCTTAAACTCTACATTTATATTTTGCAGCAAAGAAAAAGCAATGATACGATTCCTAATCATCCAATCGAACCATGATGATCAAAATCTTGACTTATACGCCGAAGATACCTCATCGCTAATAATGCACATACTCAATAAAACCCTCTCACAAAAGCGAGTGATAAATGTAATCATTTTCCATTAAAGTTGATAAAGTCTGATTTTACATGTATTATACATTTTCTACAACTTCAGAACTTCTTGATCCACATAAACTGAAATTAAGTTAAAAGTGGACTTCCTCTACATTGTAATGATCAATTTCTACATTATTGAAACCATCTGACAAGAGGAATCGAATCATTCTGTTATTTTTCTAGGCAAATGTCTATTGGAATGGCTAAAATGAATCTGCAACACGACAAATAATAAAATAATCAGGATTAGATTTTTCTTTTATTAACACAAGTATAAAAGTAAAATAAACTAATATCAAACTCAATGTGCGTTTAATTTTTGATTCCTACACCCTCTTAGAAGAGGTGATTTAAAATAAAGCAACTAATTTATGCCAATAAATATTTGAAATGAATTTCGAATTGATTTTTTTAAACTGCAGATAAACTCTATAAATATTATAAATAAAACCTACATTAATATTTTTTGTGATTCAATTTTTATTTATTTTTATATTTAATTTAATATATGCATACTTAATATAATTTTTAGATATAATATCACTTATAATATATTTTTAACCGAAATATAATACTTTTAACATTTTAAGAACTGTTTAAGATTATTTTGTAGATAGGTTGTTTAATTTAATTATAAATATACCTATGTATTTAAAAACACGTTTATTTTAAGCAAATGGAAACATATTTTTTCCAAAATTCGAATCCCAATAGACCCCAGAATCAAAAATCTCTTTAACCATACATATTTAATACCTATTGAATTTAAATGTAAAGTTTATGAATTGAGAATTTTTTTCAAATAATATTAACAAAGGAAGCTTTTAAAATTGTGTAGAAAAATAAATACAACAATATTTTTAAATATATTATTTAATATTAAAAAAGAAAACACAAGCGAAATATGTATTACACGTTAATCTACCTATAAATTAATCATTTCATGTAAGAAATTAACAATTAACATTTAATTATTTTTTATAAGACAAAATTCAGATTTTATTTAAGAATCAATTGTGAATATATATATATATATATATATATATATATATATATATATATATGTGTGTGTGTGTGTGTGTGTGTGTGTGTGTTTGTGTGTGTGTGTGTGTAAAATATAATATTATATATAAAATTATTAATAAACATTTAATATTTATAAATAATATTATAATATAATATCGTAGTTTTGATAAAGAATAAATTGAATTCTTTATAAAAACTACGATATTAAGAGTGAAATTGAGAGTATTGAAAGAGAGTGCGTTAAATGTTTTTTTAGGTGAGATTCTTAGTATTTTTATTTATAGTTAATAAAAAACAACTTTGTTTTAAGAAGAATAATTTCAGTTGATCAATATTTTATGTGGTTTTTAAGAATTCTGTTTTTTATTTTCATCAGTTAGTCAGTCAGTTACTTCAATTACTTTAGATTCTAATGAAACTAACTCTTAAGAATACCTCAAAAATATTTCAGACTGGGATTTTAGAAAAGTATTAATTGAAAAATAACCTTTCAAAGTATCTTCATAAAGTGTGGAAAGTGATACAAAAACGATAACACATATCGGATGCTATCAATTTATGTAACTACATTTAATTATCTTAAGATAAGTTAACATTTAAATTAGTATGAGTTGCTAAGGTCACTTTCTTATAAACATTTATGTGATCCGTCCTTGAAGTAATATTTCGTTGCCAAAAATTTATTTATTTCATTTATTCTTTCCGGAAAACTCGCGATGAATGAGTGATTCTTTTCATTATGTTTCTGAATATCATTTGATCAGACTGAGAGTCTGTAAATCATTTCCTTATAACTGTATACCATAAATTAAGAGCATTAGTTTTCATGAAACAAGATATTTTATTGCGCTACAATAATATAAATTAACGTAGTTGATTCAATCCAATGTGATAGAGTATATAATATTGATTCGCGATGACTGTTCCAAAAAGTTTCTTTTATGAAAAGCGTGAAAAATATTATAATTACTCCACATGAGCTACATCATGAAAAGCCATTAATCAACATTAAAATTTGAAGTTCAAGAATTCAAAAAAAAAAAGAACGATATTAATAAAAATAAAAACAGATTAATTTTTGTTTATAATTTGACGAAAATACAAAAAAAATGGTTTTTTAAAATAATAATAGATAATAAAATAAACAAAATAAACATTGCTTCAAAATTAAATATCTCTTAAAGTAATGTTATAAATAGAATTTGACAACCAGGCATCAAAAAAGTATTATCAACATTATAATTATTTAAAATTCACATATTTAACCAAAAATTAGAATACTGCCTATGTTTCAAATAAACTCATAAACTCAAACTACAAGGCAAGATATTAAAAGAAATAGTAAAGTACATGTTAGGTTTAATTTTTCAGCTGAAAGAAGCATTGTTTTAATTCCAAAAATAGGTTTGAAAAAAATTAATATTATGATAAATATAGAATTTTTTAATAAATAAAGTTTTGATAAATATATAAATATATTTTGAATTTGCAATAAAAATAAAAGGATAGTTCAAAATTAAAAATTATTCGAAATTAAGGATAATTCAGTATTTTGGACCTAATTTCATATTAGTAATATAGCAATCAATTTATAACTCTTAATTTTATTTGAAATGTTATAAAACATAATGCATTTTATCGAATATTTGATTGCAAAACAATTAGAGCAAAATAAAAGAACCATATTTTCTAGACATTACTAAAGTTTTACCTGAAAGAAATTCGCTCGCAAATTCCTCATACTCTTCGCCATTATATTTCTATATTCAAGCACAGGCACAGAAATATTAATATCTAAATAAAAAAATAAATGAATAAAAGTTTAATATGATAATAATCATGATTTCATTAAAAATAATTATTAAATAAGGGAATTATATTTACTTATATTATTATAAATTTTGATATCTATATTTTCCAAACTCTAAATAGCATACAGTGTAGTGCAACATTTTCATAACAAACAAGTGGTATTCAAATGAATGCATTATGTGCTTAAATTACAGATTTTTATAATTCCTTTTTTCGAAGTGTGTGTTATTATTATGTGTTTTTAAATATTTGCTTCCAAGATTATTTGCAGCAAACTAGCATTACCTCCATTAGATATGTCAAATCTAATATATACAAATTATAAAAGACATTTATAATTCATTCATTAATTTTTGTATATTTCTGTTGAATTATATACTTGTCCAAAAGTTATTTCTCATGCATTACATTAAGAAGATAAAAATAAGTAAATAAATTTAACACAACATTGAGTTGCAATTATTAATCATAATGAATGGCTCTGGTGATTACAGTAACACTTCAATGAAGTAACAAGACTCCTTGATTTACTGCTGCTTAATTAAACGTCGTGTTTAATTCTCGCTTTATAAAATGAAGACTGCTAAGCTTCAATGCTGCTTTGATGACGAAAAATGGCATCTGGCTTATGGCAGGAGTCTGAGAGATGAAGGCACTTTAAAAGATTTAGAATTAGCTTCAGTAGTTTTACTAATGACGGATTAATTATTTAAATACATCGCAATTTTAGGTTATAATTTATTGAATTTTGTGTTACATATTTTTTTGTCATTCCCTATAATCGAATGTTAAAGTAAAACAACAAAATATGTATTTTATATTTAAATTATGCAAATTTCTTGGATATCAATCAATCAATCAAAAATGTTGTCATTTATAACGATTAAAATTTAGCAAAAAAAAAAAAAAAAGAATTATTTTAGATCTACTATTATTCGTTATATTTTCATGCTTCATTTATTTAGAATATACAAAAGTGATTTTGGAATTGATGAGGATAATAAAATAAGTTTAGATAAATTTAATTCTCCACAAAATAGCAAAAATAAATTTGATGAAACCATGATCTAGTTTTCCAATTAATTAATGAAAAATTCTCTTTTTATATATAAATATAGTTAAAAATTTTAAATTATTATTTGATCATCAAAATCCTAATTTAACGATTCGCATACATGCATTATTTTATTTATGTACAAATTATGACATTCTGATCAAGTTTGGAACTTGACTGAACACTTTTACAAGGATAATGTTGCAAAAACTACATATCTGATAAATAGTTTTCAAATTTCATGGAGAAATTTTAATGAATTTAAAAATATTGATATTTTAAATACAAATTTTAACGTTTATTTATGGGAAATGATGAAAAAAAAAACATTAAATTCTGTATCGAAGTAACAAATATATAAAACAACGGGCGTGTTTGGTTCAAAATATTTAAAGATAGAAATAATTTTTGAACTTTTCGACTTCAAGTGAACCTAAAAGCCTTGTTATATGTTCACAAAAAATTGAGAAAATGAATTGTTTTGTAGAGCAACATTTGTAAAATATGTTTTTAATCTAATGTTTTTGGAATGTGGTTTACAATGAAGAGATGGTTTGTATTTAAAAAAAACTGATTGCAAAATTGAACTAAAAAATCAATTAAATTATTTTTTATCGTTAATTATGCTTTATGTTATGAATGCGTTAAAATAGCACTTTTTTAAAGAAAATAATGCTGCATGCATACAAAGAAAGTGAGCCCTGAAGGTTTGGAATGCGCGCCCTTCACGAAGTACCCCGTAATATTTTAAGCCACGGTCAGGTGATGAAGGTTACACCCGAGCCTCCTCTCCTCACCAATGTAAGGGCTTTGGACATTACAGATTTGCTTGGACACGTCCCCAACCCACGGATCTCCAGCAAGCCAATGAGGAACATGTAGTCCCCCTTCAATAGATGAACGTGACAAATGATACTTCACATAGATGATCCTACAAAAAATAATGTGAAACTACTAAGCCGCTGGAACTTGGTTGAATTTGACAGCACAAATTCCAGCTAAATAGCTAGATAAAAAGCACATGTATAGATGACAGTCCAACTTTTTCATTGGCCGTTGCTTTGTTGATCTTAAAAAGAAACGGCGTGAAGTTACTGAGCCACTGTTTGAAAACAAACATCAAAACTATATAGAATAAAGCAGGATTTTTTTCTTTCAAATTTAACTTTATTTTAATTTTCTTAATCTTATATTTGGAGCACAAAGTTGCTTTTGGTACAATATGGTCATGCAAATTTCAGTAAACCCAAGGAGTATTTCACTCAAAAATTTAATTGTAAATGTGTAAATGAAAAAAGTTTATGTAAATCTCTAGTAAAATTTGTAAATATATTTTTTCATTGTTAATTAATAATATATAGCAATATATTCAAAATGTAAATTTTTAGGTTGTCTTCTTGCTTTGCGAAAACTTTGTAATTTTTGTTTTGCTTCAATAAATATTCAGGACTCTTGGGGGTGGGACTAAGTTTCCATTAAGTAAGCGCACTGCAGAGGCAGCCTGATGATCCTAGACAGAAACTTATGTTCATCGTTTTATATTATACAAAAACTTATGACCGTACACAAAATTCTTAAAAGTAGAGGTGCAGGACATATTGCTACACATCTTGCAAAGAAATGTCAGACCAGAGCTGGAAGTGAAATAATGTTAGAAGGAGATCTGGCAAAACTTATGCATTTTGGTTTTGTATATTTGCAACTAGTTACTAGTGCCAATTTATTTGTCATTTACAAAACTGTTTCGTTGTAGTCTATCTATATATTTATTTCGTGCCAATAAAAGAAAAAATTATTCTTTATTAGGACATTTCGATATTAGAGTAATACTATATATGCTTGAAATTTTCATTAAAAAGTTATATAATAAGATTTAAAATCATGAATGAATTCATTTTCATATGTTTTTTTCTTATGATTAAAATATCATAAATATATTGAGAATATGTATGAGTTATAATAAGATTTTATTTTCAAGGATATATTATCGCAGTGAATGTCAAAATGATAATAGTCAAGATCAATCACTTTCATTCAACAGTAAAGATATCAGTAGTTGTTGACATATCTTCGTAGTGTTGAAGATACATCTTCGTTATTGAAAAAGGAGATAATGATATTTAAAAAACCACAATTTTGTCACATTATCTGATAAGACTGAGCATGCATGGATGAAATTATAGTACAGGTACGTATCATTATCCTCCACATCGCAACATGTTATTCAAACAATCATAAACTTCTGAAATAAATCAATTAAAGGTTACATTTTTAAGAGCTTAAATCTTTACTTTCATTGGGAATTTTTCCCAAAATAATAATAACTTTATTCATGTTCGATAATGAGCTTGGTCTGTATATGATTTCATTCAGTATTAATTAGCCTTTCCTTCAAATTTCATTCTTATCAGTTCCTTGAAACGATATACATTTCAGTACAAAAATAAGTTTCCTGAATAACATATAAAAGTGCAGTATGCAAAGTATGTACAGAAATGTATGAACCCTATAATGATTTACTTCCATTTTTACAATAATTTTTGGGCAAAATTTGAAAAAAGAATTTAATTAACATCTGAGTAAAAACATTTTACAATTACTGTGTCATCTATAAGAGATTGATTTTGAAACTCTGGAATGGATTATATCTCTGAGATAGATCTAGCTGGTATAAAGTATCACATTAGTTATCCATAATTCTAAAATAAATAAAGTAAATATTTTTTAATAAATCTAGTTTTATTTCTTTTTTCTGTAATTGTGTCTAAATGGAAATTAATTCTAATGGAATTCGTGATTAAATACTTTATTCATTAAAGCTTGATTCGGTTAGGATTTAATAGTAAACTTTTTTGCATGGTGTTAGCATTAAACTTCAGAAATACATAAGCAGACGTTTATGAAGTAAATAAATGGAAAGATGAAGGAAAAGAAAGATTCTTAGTATTACTAAAATTACTTCTCAACAAATTTATTAATTTCTGGAAAATATTCTTTAGTCATTAAATAAGTATTTGTAAAATGACAATTTTCTGCATTTGGTCAACCATCTGGAAATAATTTAAAGGATGTTTGTGCAAAAATATTTCATGATGTAGCACAGAAAGTGCAAAAGTATCACATGTATTAAAAATAATAATATTTCATATTGTGCTAACTTTTCAAAATTGTTGCATGTGACTGACATTTGAATTCAAGGTTGCATTGGTTTTGATGGATGAATACAGATGCTAACTTAACAGACAGATTTATTCATTCAAAACACAGCTGTATATCAAATGAGAAAATTCCACTAATATTCAAAATATAAATATTATGTTACAATAGTTGTCACTTCACTTTATTTTCCATTTTGCTGAATTATTATATTGTAAATCCTTATAATAAATTTAAATTCGTTATATTATTTTTGTTTTAAGCATAAAATGTAAAATAATATTTTGAAAAAAATGATACATAATTATATATTTCCTTATATATATTCTTCCATAAGGGATTAAGTCACTGCTACAAAACCTGATTTGTAAATTATTTTCTACGAAATATGTAGACAATCAAGTACGAAACATCAATGAAAATGAGAGAGGCATATTGTAATGACATCCACGCCGATAGATTTTAAAAGAACCAGTGTGCTTAGTGATAGAAATAGGCAATTAGAATAACAAGCTAGACACATAACATTGACAAGAAAGTTTCTATACAAACATATCAAATGACGTAGCAAGTATTTCGACATTCAGACATAGTGCATATTAGGTTTCGGTAAACCAAGTAATTGAACAAGAAGATCGAGCCATTTAAAATAGAATATAAAGTAAAGGAATGTACTAACGTTTAAGAGGGGAAATTTGACTAAGAGAAAATACAATCTGTTATTCCACTTGCTCTGGACATATCGAGTCCTTAATATATGAGCAAATCGATGTCTAAATAGAGAAGATATATTCCCACCAATAACGATTCCATAAAAAATCACTATTTCTTAAATGGTAGAGATCTCTGGCAAACAAGACGTATCATTCGAAAAGGCTTTCGAATTCAAAAACTGACGATGATTACAACGATGGATGTTTCTGACACTTCAGTTAAAATATTATTGTTTGGAGTAAAGCATCAAAATCTCTCTGGGTATTTTCTAATATAAAGAAATATTATATTAACCAATGAATATCACTTTTTGCTTAGCTTTGAAAACCATTTTATAGATATGGAGAGGTATGCGGTGTCATTAGCTCAAATCTGAATTTTATAACATGAGATATTTATCAATATCATGTATGCATTGTGTTTCTACGAGTCTTTTTTTCTTTTGATCACAAATATGTATAAAGATTAATAACTTATACATTTAATCAACTTACAAAGCGCAGCAAATCACTATGAAAATAAATCCTGCCCTTTAGCATCAAGTCCTGTCATTATCAAATAATTAATATTTTTTGCATTTGAAAACAATTAATGACTGAAATTTTGTGAAGAACAATATGAATAACTTTTTTAAACCGTTTTTAGTTATTTATTTTTCAATTATATTATAAAATAAGTAGAAGAGATAATTTCTCCTTGATCTTAATTTATCTTAATAAATGCATCATTTTCATTATTACGTATATTTCATATTACTTTTTAAATTGAATATTTAATTTATAATATTTTCAATAAAAGACTTTACTATATCTAAAAGGAGCCGCTCAAATATTACGAAGAATATTTTGCCCTTTCCCATCCTTTACAAATAAAATTATCAAGCACTTGATTTCTCCTTATAATAACGTTAGAATTCCATTTAATAATCCTTTTAATTTTTTTTTTGATTATACTAATTAATTCTCTTAAAATCAATTTATGACCATAAGACTGTTTTTAATTAAGAACATAAATAATGCACCTAATTCTCATAAAAACATTTTTAAAAATTACAATTTTTTAATTTTCATACAACTTTTTAAAAACTATTGCTCAATTAAACAAATAGTCATTTAATAATTAGTTTTCAATTAAAATTAGCACCACTTTTGCCTAAAATATTTCGAATCGAATCAGAAACGTGTTCTGTAATACTAATAAAATGAAAACATTAAATCCACTGGTACATGAATGCAAATAAAATATTTATATATAAGCATTGTGTTTATATTTTTAACAACGAGCAAAAATAATTTATAAATTGAAAATGCCGTTAAATATTAAGCAAATTAAGGGAGTGATTGTATAAGCAAAATTTCTGTAATATTCTAAGCTTTAGAAAAGAGATTTTTACCTGCACATGAATTAAAATAGGTTTAAATGGAAATAGTCACAAAATTATAATATGCGCATAATGTGAATAAGGTTCCATTGAATAAAACTTTAATTCATTTTATTTGAAAAGTCCAGATGATTAATTTTGATAAAAACAGAAGCTCAACTTTTTTAATAATCTTTATTGAAACTTACAAGAATTGGTGCCAAGATAGTTTTATTGGACAGACATAGATTTAAAATTCAAGTTTAATTCTATACAAATAGCAACTTATAAAAAAAATATGCTTTCTTATGAAATAAGATATAAGTAAGAAATATTTTAAAACTACAACATTCTGCTCAAAACATCTGATATTTTTAAGAAAATCTTACTTTCTCTAATGATTCTTCATTACTCTAAATGGTCATGTAATCACCATTTAACGTATTTAATTATCTTTAGCTTTTAGCTCTTATTAAAATATTAATTAGAATTAATTTTACACAATGTGAATTATAATATTCCTTTTTAAGTTATTGTTGAATGTAAATTTTGTTTTAAATAAACTAGTAACAATTTGAAAACCAGAGACAGTATGCATCATTTGCTTAATTTTATAATTTCAAGAAAATTAATTTCTTTTATAATTGATAAGATGATACTTAAAGAATTAGATTTATGCCTTGAGACTTTAAAATATTTGATGATAAGTAAATAACAATTAAAATTTGATTGATAGGAATTTCGAACATAGGAAATTTGATGAGAAATCATAAATATTATGGTAACTTTTAAAATAAAATTTAAAACAGTGGAAAATATTTGGAAAACCATTTATTCAAACCATGATAATCAAGAAGGACACTTTTATTGAGTATATGGGAAAATTGCTGCCAACATAATTACGAATTGTGTCCAAAATGTGACTATGAATACTATTTTGAACACTATATCACTCTTTAATTTAGGAAACAACCAGCTCACAAATTTGTGGTACACATAACCTCAATGATAAGTCCAAAAATAAATTACCTAGCAATTTAAATATATCAGAATTATTTTAATTTGTTATCAAAAGACTTTAGTATAAATAAAACAGTCATTTAAATGTTTTCTATAGTTTGTTTTAGCTACATCAACGGAAAAAATATGGACCGACAACCGTGATTCGAGTTACATCAGACAATAGAGAAATTGTTTTAATATACAAGCGATTGAAAATTCTTTAATAAATTTTTTTCTGATATTAGTTACATAAATAAATGTACTTTTGGAAATTTTTTTAATCAACTTTTCATTACAAATTTTATATCACAAAGAAAAGGTAATGATGCTGATTTAATTTTCTTCATTTTTCTTCTGTATTAAATAATCTAATATTATATTCGTTTTGGATGTATATTTAAACAATTTTAATAATTTTTTTCTTACTTTTTAGCAGTATTTCATGCTGATGATTTTCGAAAAGTTTGGTAAAATAGTTAGCAAAGCAATTATGAATATTTTTAATTACAAATTTTAAAAAAATATGTGAATTGTTTAAAAAGCGATAAAGATATTTCAACAAAAAAATCATTTATATTAGAAATTTAGATTTTGTGGTTTGATTTTATGTTTCTAAAAAATGACTTCACAATAAAAAATTTATAGAACAGATGTTACAGTATACTGAAGAATAATCTTTAAACTATCTGACTTGAAAGTGAATTGATTAAGGAAAAAATTCCAAACTTATTTTACTGTGTTGAAAACATTTGTTCATGCACTTTTGATTCAATACACATAACATTTAATGAAAACTTAAGAATGTAATAGAAAAATAAAATTTTTTAATAAATTTACTCGTAGGTTGTAAAATGAAAGACATTATTGAACGTCATAAGTGGATAAAGAAATAAATTCTTTTCATTAAGAATATAGATATTGTACATTTCTCTAAAAATTTTGGCATTTCAGATTTCAGTACAATGAGTTTTTTAAAAGAGAGCTGGAAAATATAGATAAGGGAAAGTAAACCGTAATTATTTTCCTGATATTGTTAGAATTAAATTAATTTAAGTTCTTAAATATTAAAAATAATGGGATATTATTAAGTGAATTTGATGAAATGTTTATAAATTTCTGCAAATAGAAGTATCGCTAAAGAAGACAGGCACTTACTACGAATTTTATATAATTCATGACGCTGATTTAAATTTAAAGCATTTTTTCCCTTTTTGTATTTCAAGTAATATTTTGAGTAAGGACTTTATATCACTTGGTGTTAGGATATTCCACTCCCATCAATTTAATAAAGCTTACGTGAGAACTCATTTTTCTTTTATTCTGAGAAAACAAGCTCATTATAAATCCCCTCCCTCCCTAAAAAGCTTATGTAATTACATAACAGTTGAACATTCTCATCCTTCAACATGTTTTATTCATGGAACAAGAGTAATGAGATACATAACTGCTAAAAGTGAGATATGACAGATATGTCTTTGTCAAATTTAAGAATACCATTAAGTAATTCATTATAATACTCATATTTGGTAATCAATAAAACCAATAATAGATAAGGAGTATTATTAATATTTTCTTTATTTCTTCTTTATTTATTTATTTGTATATATGCATAGCACATTCGTTTTATGTATTGTTCTACAAATTCCTGTTGCTTAAAAATGTCTCATTAAAAGACTGATTGTAAGCCATTGATAGAATGATAGAATTTTGCTTTCCTCTCGGAAAAAATTACCTTTTTAACTTAAATGTTATAAAAAGTTGCCTTTTTTAAACTTAAATAAATATTAGCAATTATTTATTAATAATTGCAAATATGTATTTTATCATACTGAGATTTCTCGGTTTAATCACTATTTATAACCCATTAAGTTATTTTCTTAAATTTGGTTCTTATTACAATTTGTTTTATTATAAATAATATGTAAGGCATACAAATATTATCTTTTCGGATTACAAGGAAGAAAACAAAATAGAATAATTAATACATAACAAACCTAATTACAAACATAATTAATTTTCATTATTTTGTAACGATTAAAATCCGAAATAATAAAACCTAAAATTGTTGTATGAAGTAGTGCACCGTATTTAGACAAAACAAATACTTTTGTTATTTCACCATATATATGTAAACCTTGGCGAGAAATAAAGAATAAAGATCCGAACAGAATTTGTTAGCAGTTATACCTTAGTAAAACATAAATGTTAACATATGTGACAATCTTAAATATAATAAACCACTGAATGTAAAAATGGATAATAATATCGAAAGATATGTTAACCATAAACAATGTAATTTTAAAAATCGACAAACATTTAAGATTTCTCTTATCATTATGTATAATTCTAAGAAGAAAAATAATAAATCAATCAAGTTAATTAATTTATTTATTTCCAATATAATATCCATAAGTAGTCATTAGGAAAAACATGACTATCCAAAAGCAAAATATATTTTGCAAAGTTAATATGTATAAAAACTCGTTGTATTTAACTAAAACTTTCTTTGTTTCAAAAAATATATTTATAATCTACAGTAAACAAATATTATCTAAATTTTTCAGAAAACTAATATAGTTGATTTATGTATTCTGGACGAAAATCATGGACATTTAAAAGAAATTTAATAAAAAGATATCATGATTATTAACTTGTCATTTACATTTATGGTAAACATAAAATAAATGTTCAAAAATTCTATTAACTTTTTTTTCAGCTGAATTAATTCAAGAACACAATATCACAAAATTATTTAATGAAAAGAAATTTTTTGGCTGGTTTTTTCAAAAGAAAATATAGAAAAGTAAGGAATTTATAAATGTAATTCAGCTGCCAGCTACCGTTAACCGTGTTAAGTGTCAGAAGAATTGAGAAGGGGTTCAGAGTTCAATATAACTTTAACTCTGAATATTCAACATAGAATTGAAGAAATGTTTAACGTTATCCATTAAATTTTGTAAACTATGATAATGTAAACAAAAATTAATTAAAAATATAATAAACATTTATAACATTATTTTTTTTCTTTTTAAAATACCTCCAAGTAGTGATATAAAATAATTTAGACAATTACGAATGATCAATGGGTCTTTTTAAGGACGAACTTCATGAGTGAGTCAAAATTGAGTAAAATAATTATAATGTATCAACTTTTGGGCTCGCTTATAAAACAGATTTTGTCCCTTACTTTGTAATTTAGCGTGGCTTTTAATTGGTGTTTTATATCGAATTTTCAAAGATTCAAATTGATTTACTTAGAAAATTACTCTTATTATTAAAAATTATATTTGATTTCAAACTAGTTATTTTATAAAAACATCTTAATTTCATCAACAGTAGAATAGAATCGTAAAACTAATTAAAATTGTTTGGTTTAACCGTTTATTTAAAGATATGACATAAATAGAATGTTACTAAAGAAATATTTCTGTTATAACTTTGAAATTTTGATGATTTAACATTAAATAATATCTACATAAATATAACACATAAATAAGCAAGAGATAAAAATCAGAGTTCATTTTTTATCAGGAAAAATATAATAATACATTTTTAAAAGTGCTGTGTAAGAATTCTTAGTATGAAAATTAGAAACCGTCTCGGAAAATCTTCCATAATTAGGATAATCGCCAAATTCAGAGAAAGTTTTTATTTGGCGTAATTTCCCTTTTGCAGTAGTTTCTGAGTAACAATTTCTTTACGGGAAATACAGAAATTAAATTCAGCCATTTTATTCCAAGACACACATTTTTTTATTATCATTTTATTATTATTAATGATATTTATTAAAATTTATTCCATAAAAAAGATAATTGAATTTCAAACACAAATATGGAGAAAATTATTCAAAACACACCACACACACTTGTTAACTAATGTTCAAAGTTTTGCGATGCTAATCTCGAAACATTTTTTATCTTTTTATAGAGAAAAAAAATATGATTAAGTTTATAATTTTATTTTTTTATTTATCAGTTAATATTTTTAAAATAAAGCTATTTTTTTCACATGCTTTAACATGTTGAGTGTGATGTTTCACGAGTCTGGTCGCAAATGATTATGAGAACAAAACATAGAATTCTTATTTGAAATTTTGAGTGGTATATATAGCATTTATTTTAAATGAAAGTTACTTTTATACTTTCCAAAGCAATTCAAGAAATCTTTTACATTTATTTTCTTGTTTCATGTTTGTTTTGTATTCCGTTCATAAAAGTTCTTATCGCCAAACATAAGCACCTTGGCGCCAACTTAATCCCAATTATGGAAGATTAACTAATATCACCATTTAAAAAGAATAAATTTCGTTCAATAGAATATAATAATTTAAAAATTGAAATACATCAATTTACAGGCTACAGAAATGTAAATCTTTCATAATTAGATTTTAAATAACAAACTAATTAGTGTGTTTTGTTCTTGTATTACCAACTAATTGTGTTAAGTCGTTATTTTTAACTTTCTTTTTCAAATACACAACGTTGAGAACCTTGAAATTGAGAGGTTTGTTGTCATCGTAAATTTCAAGAGGTGCTCGGTGAATGGAGCAGTTTTTTTCACATTCAACTCGAATAAACGGATTACAAATAAAGATAACAGAAGAAGATAATCACACGTGCCAATGCAAAAAAGCGGAAAAAACTGCCAGGTAAGGGACCTTCCAGCTGTCACGCGACTCCAAGTGATTCAGTGTGGAGGCCTTCATCCGTTTACTCCCAAACACTTATCCTTTATCTGCGGAAGGTGATACAAGGACACAAACAAAACCACCACGTGACCAAACGAAGGTATGAGGTGTGTTTCGAATAACTCCACGTGCTTCGACATCGAGTTGGCTTATGTTTTATGCATGTATTTTTTCGTGTTTTTCATTTTTGGAAGGAACGAAGCAATAATATTGCAATTAGAAAAATTTCATTGTATTATAATTATTTGGTTTACCCACAAAAATATCTAAAATTGCTTATTACTTTTTTCAATCGCATTCAAAACAAGGGAAAGCAAAAATAAAGATTATTATTATCAATTCTTTTAACTCTTGCAAGCAATTGAAAGTTAAAATAATTCAAAGATAAAATACAATCACATAAATTTGAAACATCTCGAATACTATTAATAACATAAATAAAAAAAGAGCGATGAATATGAAAAAAAAGTTAATATTTATTACATAGGAATATCTAAGTAATATACAGTTTGATGTATTGTTGCCTCATATGCGTAAATATTTTACTTTTATTTTGAAAGGTTGGTGTTTAAAGTTTTGGATCCCATTTTAGTTGTATAACTTTTGATAAATATGTGAAAAATGAAGTTTACGTACAATGTGTTTAAGAATTCAACAGTTTCAACCGTCAATCTAAGAGTTTTGAATGCATAAAATTAAAAATAAACTGGTATTTCAAACAGATTATTTAGTCATGGGTTTAGATTATTATATATATTTTCATTATTATTGGATCTGGTTTACGAAAGGGTTTAAGATGCTATTAATCTGTTATTTAATTAATTTCAGAAAATAAATTTTCTATCCAATTAATTTTAAAGGAAAAAACTTTTCTTCATATTTTTAGAGAAGACTAAGCAAATATACCAAAAATTAGTTATTCCTTGCTGCGTTAAGTGGTTAAGTGCCAATTAGCGAATTTCGACGTTAG
Organism: Latrodectus geometricus; assembly: GCA_026290005.1. Taxonomy (NCBI): domain Eukaryota; kingdom Metazoa; phylum Arthropoda; class Arachnida; order Araneae; family Theridiidae; genus Latrodectus; species Latrodectus geometricus. The sequence continues at coordinate 53,908 of JAPDSC010084792.1, read as the reverse complement.
GTTTTTATCTTTATTAAGAAAACTGGCGTTAAAAAGGACATTAAAAACTAAGGGGCTCTTACATTAAAGTTACTCGGACAAACATTAAAATTTTCATTATTTATGATAGTTTCATGAATTAACTGTTCTTTAATAATAGTAATAAATTTTAAATTTTAAAATTAGAAATTATATCAATACTAAGCATGTTAAGTTAAGCTACCATCTTTTATAAGCTACACAGTGTTTTCAAAAAACACCAATCAGTCAAAATATTATTTTTGAAAAAAAAAGAACAGTTTGTACTATAAATTAAAAAAAAGAACAAAAATCACATAATCTAAAAACTATTCTTGGTAAATATTATATCATTGATTACTTTTTATGTTTGATTAGCATATTTATAATAATTAACAGAAATAATTCTCAAACTATGTCGAAATTTGAAGTCAATACAAAATTTTGATATTTGGAATTAATAGATAATCTACTGAATAAATATTTTATTACTTTTCCTACATAATAATTTTCTTTTCTCCTTACAGAAGTGAAAAGATACTGGTTCGAACCCAACCATTAATACGAAAAATAGATGCTACGTTTGTTTTTCTACGCTTAAGTCTTGTCAAAAAGTTTTTCTTAATGGCAGATTTATAATAATAATCAGTATTTATAAAAATATGGAGAATAAAACTTTAATAAAAAAAAGTCACCAGAGTAAAAAAAAAATTTTTTTTAATTGTTATTCACTTTTACGCATTTATTAAACATCAATAGTCTAATTGTCTAAACATGCAATGACTTAACTGTATTGTTATATTGAAAGGTAATATAAAGTTTTTTCATTTTTAATTCTTAAAACAAATATAATTTACGTTAATCTAAAATAAAAATTATTTGCATTTTGATCGTTTTGTATTTTATTTCTAGTTTAATTGTTTTTAATTGTTTAAATAAAATATTATCCTACTTATAAATCTGCATTTATCCCTTTCCTAGTATTGAGTCAACTGCCATGTTTAGAAAACAGTAATGCTCCAACAAAGTAAATTATAAAAATTAAATAACTTTAGTACGAAAATAACGTAATTAATAATGTTTATTTTTGAGGATTAAAACATAATAGAAATAAAAGTTTATACATTAAAAAAACAATGAAGGAAGAAATTCGGTTAAGTTCAATCTTTGTTTCAAACACAAGTGTTTGTATAATTCAATGTCACCGTTGAAAATAACAAATAAAATTTTTATATGTTTACAAAAAGTATAAAAGAAAATTTAAATTAAAAAATAAAGTTAATCTTCAATGGAAAAGGAAGTAAAATGTAATTTAATTCCTAAACATTACTCACCGACTTCAAATATTGCTTTCCAATAAAAGTAGAATCACCGGCTCACTTTTAGCGAAATCGTTTCATCGGAAACGCGACTTAAGCACACGCTTATATTGACTAATGTAACGATGTATGACAATCGATGACAAATACTGAAACAGATAACGTTCGAAGGACATAATCACCGTATCACATGCGCCGTTCAACTCAGTACAGACAATGGAAATCAAATCCATATCTTGTCGAACACGCAAATATGGTGATCGACAACCATTGATTGAGACTCTATTAAACTCAGACAATATTTGTTATCAAAGTTTCTAATGAAACTCATTTTGAAATTTTTTGAATTACTTATTGGGAATAATCAGTTTTTTAAGGATTGATTTTTATATTTGTTTGTATAATGAAAACAAAATAGGAACTTTTCTGAAGATTATATATGTTGTTGTCATATTTAGAAATAATTCCTAATGGAAAACATCTCCTTTGATTAAATATATAATTTAAAAATTTGGTGTATTAATTTAATTATTTCCGTAGATGATATTTTTCGTCAATCGCTTTTAATAGACACGCTTGATCGTGCATGTTGTATAGAGAAGTTTACCTTATTTCATGCTTGATTTAATACTCTATATAAACTAAAATCAAATTATTTATCTTTTCAATAATTCGTATATCGTAAAATGTTTCAAAGTGTGACTTCAAATTGTCCGAAAAAATCTAGATAATTCATCATCAATAAGGAACAAGCAAATTTTCCAGATATAAAATTAAGCATTTATGCATATGCTTCTGATTACTTCAATTAAATAAATTAAAATATAATAATTATTAATCATCATACATAATGTATGAAAATTAATGGTGTATTAATCATCATACTTTCTTGTTTTGATTATTCAGGCATAAGTTCTATTTTACATTATTCTCAATAATACAAGACATTTTAAATATCATTTTGTAAAAAATGTATTCAATTGTAAATTCTTAATAATAGAAAAACATGATTTTACTCTTTTCATTAAAATAAAAAATTGTTTAGATGCACGAAATAGTGTATTTTCTTCTCGCATTATTATCTAGAATCCTCTGCAATTTGCAAAAATGTTATCTAGAATCCTCTGCAATGTGCAAAAATAATCATGACGTTGATGTTCTTAAAAATAGGTCACACAGAAGCCGACCATTGAAACAGATATTTTATTATGCATTTAAACAATGATTTATGTATTAAACTTATACTAATTTCCATTGTTATTTATAGTCAAGTATTCGTTAAAATGATTGACAAGTAATAATCAATCGAACTTAACATATTTTAATACGAATAAAAAGATTACCGACCACAAATTTATGGCATCTCATGATACAGAGTCAACATTAAATGGAGTTTAACAAGAAGATAATGTTCATTAGTAGTATATTAAGCATAATTTATTTGAAAACGTTATTGTATTCTTATCATTAAAAAAAACAATTTAGCAAAAATATTAGCAATAAAGTAAAACTAAAAATTTAGCTCAGTAAAGTTTCATTAATATAACGACTTATTGAGATTTGGCTTAGAAATAAAGATTTATATTAATGTATAATTACAATATTGAAGAAACGGAACTTGTTGATTCTTGGATATTACAGAACGTAAGACATCAAAAATAAATAATTGAACTTTTCTTATATATGTATATAAAGACTTGATTATATAGGAAGCTTATATAATATCTTCTAGTGATTTTAAGAATCAAATTATACAATAAATAATATTTGTTTAATATGTTATCCTAAACTCAGCAAAACGTACCAAAAACTTCACTGAAACAGTTATTTCAAATATAATATATAGGTTATAGTGCAATATTTTATTTGATGATTCAATAATAATTCTCTTGAATGAGTTTTCAACTATAGTTTCATAACAAGAAAGAAATTCCTGTAGGATTTCTCTTTTATTCATTGTAAATATTGTGTAATTAATTACACAGTATTTTCACAGTAAGAATATATTTGTTTTAATTAACTACAATACCAAATAATTAAATAAAAATAATATATGATACTATTTCACCAAATAATGCGTGAAAATTTATATTAATTAATAATACTTTTTGATAAGTGTTTTTAAACCATATCTTCATAAAAGAACTAAGTATTTAAATATTGTTTACATTTACAAATATTGCTGCACAAATACTGTGAATTAAGCGAAAATGTGTTTAGTTACAGAAATATATCGATAAAAAAGATCTGTGTTGTTAAAATTTTATTATTTCTTATTTTCATTAATTTGATAAAATTAATTATCTATTTATTAACTTTCGCGAACAAATGGCAAATTTAGTACACATATGAATCTACTGATAAGTGAATATTTTAACTTCATTCCTTCTTATCTTTTCACATGAGCAATATTCAAATCCAAATCATAATATTCCAATCATAGTAATGGCTTTTGATAATTAAATACCAAAACTTTTAATAATAAAAAGCTATTACTATGATTGACTACATTTAAAAAATAAATTAATTTTTTACGAAAGAAAGGATTTATTCTAAATTAAATATAAAACTAATTTCGAATTATATTCTCGCAACGTTTCATTAATAGCAATGTCGAAACGAACTGATAATTTCAATTTATGGAACTGAGCGGAAGACTATCAATTTACTATTAATTTTCTTCTCAAATTTCAGACAAAAAGCAATAATTCTTTTCAAAACATTTCAAATGAAATTGAAGACGAAATCAGAGATTCAACAGGAATGATTTATGATACGCATATCGATTTTTTTTCGTGCAAAAGTAATAAAAAAGGAACAAATGATTCGACATGTTTCGGATCGATTCATAAATGCTCAACTTTTAGTTTTGCTTGTTAACGATAGATTTACTTCAGCGAAAATAAGACCCTAGGGGAATGATTTTACGGCTCTGAACAAAGATGATAAAAGTGAGGAACATCTTATTTTTTCAGTTTGGTGCTCAATTTTACATTGATTTTGCTCGTATGATGTCTCACTCTGACAGGGAAAAAAAGTTATTTCATCCATTTATTAATATGCTTTGAACATTTTTGAAAGATTTAAATGGAAAACTTTTCGCTTTCATCAACGAATAAAATATATAATTTTTCAAAAATTTTCAATTAAGTTGAGCGGTTTTGTATTTAAATACATAAAATGCAATTTATATTCGTTGACTCTTAATCAAATGATTAGATTTCAAGGTTTATACCCTATATTATTTTCATATATTTAAAAAACAATGTGGTTGAAAATCAAAAGACATTCAGTACTGTTGATGAGAAAAACATTAGGCGTATTACAAATAAGGTGGCAGGTTTCCTTTGGCTTTTAATTAAGGCATTTATCATTAGGTATAAGCCATCTACTATATTCTGCTGAACTATTGGTTGAACTGTGCTTCATTTTGTAATACAGTAAACAGCTCATGCTAGATTTTGAGTCAAGTAAGTCTAGCACACAAATAACACTTCACAATTTTGTTCTATAAATTTCAATCAGCACTTCTAACTAGGCTAATCAAGAAATCTCCCTTCCACCTAATTGTTCATAATCCATGAAGCATTTACGTTTGCGTGTGAACAGAAGTATTAACGTGTTGATATAGAAAAAATACGTTGAAAACTGAGGCCAGGTTCTTGGAAAAATTATATTATCTAAAATATTTTCGTATATACCAGAATTCTGCTATTCATAATTTAAAACTAATGGATCTTATTAAATCAAGATAAACATCCCCAAACAAAGACAATACACCACGGCGTGTAAATTAATACCTCGCCATGTGGATACATTTCATCAGAGAACCAAATCATGTATCAGGATTCACCATTTTACGTTACATTTTAATTCATGATCCAATTACTCTTTATATTTTTGAAATACCTTCCACCGTTGGTACGTGTAAATAGTAACTTACTTTCTGCATCACAGCCATATAAAAATTAATAATAATTGGCTTCTCGATCGATGACAATTCCATAGCTGTCCCTTGCGTGTTATTAATGAGATGAAACCGTGTCAAGACCTTTCGCCAAATCAATTGACATTGAGAATTACTTGTGGCACTGAAACGACTCTCATCAGTATAGCAGACACAACTCCATTGATGAGATGTCTAGTTTTAGTATTCCTTGTATCACTCTGAACAATGGCCAACTTTCAAAGGGATTCAGTATTCAGAACGGTGGGCTAGTCATCTACTTTTATGGGGGGCGTTTGGATAAAGTTAACCGTAACCATTATTACCGTGTTACTATATATTGTTTTTGATCAATTGAGCTTGCTAATTGGTTTCGGGCTCTTTTCTACTGTAGAATGATATATTAGTTATTGCAATTTCTTTTCTAAGAGAAAAACTTTCTAATATCCGTACCTGTAGTGTGTAAGGCTTTCCAAACCCACGAAATGATACTTTTGTTGATGACACTTTTATTGCGCGACTCTGCAACTATATTGATAATATTACCCCCCATCTCTAACCTTCCAACCGTTCTTCCACGTGTGTTGTTGTCCATATGAATTCTCCTAATCATGTTTTACGAAAGAACTCACTTGCTCTTGTAGCGAATGCTTTTAATTGCATCTCCGTCCTTACCTTTTATTGTGGTCTTGAGATGCACACACCGACCGCTCGCGTTTTGCGTACGCTCAAATTGCTGTGAATATTTTCAACGTTTGCATATACATAACCTGTCTATTAAATTGCCTGTTCGTTTTGCTGGTCGCTAGAACGTCTTTTCTGCAATTTCATGGCTACCTACTTAAAATTTACATGGTGTAAAAAATTTAAGCAAAGTTTTGCACACCAGTGTAAAATCTAGAATATGATTTGAATGTTAATGAAATTTTTTTTAATTTTAAAGAAAAAGCTATAAAATTATAAATCTTAATAATATAAAAATGTTTGAAAGTGTCGACATAAAATCTTGTTGGATTATTTTTTCTAATTGATTTACACAGTTTTGATTAAATTTTTAATAATTATAAAGTAAAGTACTTTGCTCAAATATAGGGTGACTGATAAGTATTTTAAACTGATAAAAAAACACTGATAAGTGTTTTAAGAATAAAACGCAACATTGTGAAAATTTTAACAAAGAATTCCACTTTTTTATTTAGTAAGAATTTAAAATAACTCTAAATAAAATGGAGTTGAAAATTAAAATTAGTTTCAGAATTATAAAGCGTCATAAAATGTTCACCAATAAATTACATAAAATTAATAATTTTGGAAGGCAAAATCAAATGAAATTAAGTTATTTCGTCAAACAAAACACTAAATGAAAAAATTAAGATAATTTCATACAACAACACATTTTTTGAAATCTCAGTGTTATATAAATTTAAGACCATTTTGATTGTGTTCGAAACCATTTTAGTTTTCAAAATTATAGAAGTTTGTGTAGCAAAATCATCTGTAAATGGTAATTTTATATTACAAAAATATAAACAGTAACATTATAAAGAAAATCTAAATTTTTGTATTAATTAATGAAGGAATTCTATAAATATTGCATGGAAGAGAATTTTCTGAGAAAAAAGTTTGAAAAATTTATTTCTATGAAGATTTTGATAATTTTGTAAGTCGAAATAAAACCAAGATCTTCAAGTGCCTTAAAACTTCTCTTCATACAGAACCTTATTACTCGTAAAATAACACCATACCATAAACAATTAAATTATTTCTTTAACAGCAATCTGGATCACTTGAAGTTCAAATTCAAATGTTGCTTTTGGGAAATTCAAAGAAAACCAAGAATCATTAGAACTGAAACATAACGAAGACTAGTTGTAATTGGTTTAGAAAATCATGATCTGAAACGATACCCGGGAAAAAATATTTTTTCGACGAAAAATATCCATTTACATTGTTTTAATATTTGTATGATTTACCAATATAAAATAGAGAATTCTTTAGTAGACTGTTTAGTGTATTAGTAATGGTGAGTTCTTGGTGTAATGAGGAGATTTTGCGTATCAAAAAAATAAAACCGAACAAATTCCAGGAAAAATAAGTTAGTTATTAGCAACATTTTATACCTTCCAATTGACTTTTAAGAGATAAAACTGGAAATTTCAATGAGATGGTGCACTATGCCTTATGTTAAAACACTAAAATTTGGTTTCTGAAAAGAAGGATCAAAGTCTTAAGCTGGTTAATAGAATTCCATAAAAAACCTGGGAGGCCATTCGCGGTTTGTCAATTTTATGCATATAATTGTCAATATTATACTATTTACATAAGTGAAAGTAGTAATATGGATAAATAAGATAAATTTACCAAAATATTACTAACAAACTTAATTAATTCCAAAATAAAATATCATCTATATGAAGATACCTAGAAAAATCATGGATTAACATCATTTTAATTTTGGAAAAAAAAATTGTTTGATATAATAATCTCATAATTTTTTTTGACAGTTATTTGAATGGAAAAAAAATGAAAGATTATCGGTAAAATATTCCATACATTATTTAAAAAATAATATACATTTTATTTATTCAAATAGACTTAATTTAATTAAATATATATTTCTCTCATTATTAATTATTTATAATAACAATCACACAAAAAAAGGAGTCATCTTATGATTTTATAATATATTGCATAGATGTGCTGTGCTATATTTATCACTAATTGCGTCATGAGAGTTCATAATTAGCCAATCATTATTTTCTTCAACTGAAATGAATCATTTTTAATCTGTCTGAATTGGTGAGCTCAATAAGAGCTGGATCAAAGAATTTTGCTTATGTTCATTGTTTTCTGATCATAAAAGTTATTCTGAACAGTTAAAGCTTGTATTTTTTAATAACGTTTTAAACATTGAAGATTTCATTATTTCTAGAAGAAAATGTTCTATATAAAAATTTAAACAATAAAAAATAATAACCAAGAGAATTTAATAAAAATGATTACAGAAGAATTCAATTCTTTTTTTATTTTCTACCATGTGTAATTATGAGTCAACCACACAATTAACGTATTAATATGTCATTCTCCACCAGGATGCCTTATATTCACATGTCGACGAACACATGTCGCCAGATTGACATTATCATCGGCGGGTGATGCGAAGGACTCACGGAACACGATCATATAACCTTGAGCTCCAGTGCTGGCGTACTTTTATATACGACACAGGAGGCGACAGGCAAGCAGCGAGCCGTATGAAAACAACTACCACTGAGCGCCACAAGACGAACTGATCTCATGGTCGAATAGACAACCTGTCTCTTCCTTATTTACGTCCACTCGTCCTTCCTTTTTTGTTTACACTCTTCCATCAATTTATTTTGAGATCAAGATTTAGTTTTAATGATTTCGTTGGATTGGAAATTTCGGATATTGCTTCTAACTTCACAAAATTGCAATTCTTTTTAAGAAAAACAATAAATAGAATTCGGTTACGAAGGCTTATTTTAGAATTATTATAACTGCAATGCAGTCAGAAGTATGATGACATCGTTGAGAAAGAACAAATACAACGCAGGTTATTTATATGATAGTTCATCACCATGGAAATAACTTATGAAACGGGATTATTCAGCTGGAAAAGATGAATGACTATCACATTTTATTTGATCTTCAAACAACCATGGCTGTTGATATAGAACTCAATTTTTTATGAATTACTTTTAATAAAAAGAAATGTAAATGGATTGAAATGTTTCATGAATGATTGTTGTACTTAAAATTATCTCGCCATGAATAAAGAAATACTGTAAATATGAGAATATTGTTATTAATAGTATGAAAAACATATTAGTTTTGTAGGAAACAAGTTTTTTAAAAATACATGTCTCATATTTTAAACAAAATTTTTAGAATACAGAGGCTTTTATATTCTTAGCTTATTTTCATTCGCTAGTTGAAATCTATTGCATACTAATTATAAATAACGATAGAAAACTGGATAACTATTTGTCATTATTATGATAATTATTTAAAATTGTTAACACATATCTTTTTGATATTAATAATAGTATACTCCTTAACTAAATAATAATATATGCATATGATATATTATTATTATTTAAGCATATTAACAACGGGAGAAATTAAATATAGAAATTGCTATGGAAAATCGTATAAAATATTATATTCATACTTAAAGCATAAATAACATTTTATATCTAAATACCAAGTGATAGAAAAAAGTAATTATATATATATATATATATATAAAATTGTCGGAGAGGGTGCATGAGAGTTTTAAGATTGTTCTCGGGTGAACAGCAATAGTTGTGGATGACTTAGAATTTGAAAACCATTTATATTTTAGCTCAACTCATTTATTGAATATATGAGACTTCAATCGCAGTGATAATAAATTAACATTTTGAACACTAGTATATCAATCTTGTACAATGTTTCACTGTATAACATGGATGATAAATAAATGTGAATCCACGAATGATAAAATAATGTTTCTACTCATTTTTATGAAGTAAGGAAATGCTATCATGTTGCTAAAAATGGTAACTAATGAGCAGTTATATAAGTTTGGAGAGTCAAATGTGACAAACTAATTTTAAACTTTTTACAACAACATGTTACTGCATATATGGATATACAATTTTTATTATTAACTTTAAAATATTTATATATTTTAACTAAAAATATAGTATAAAATACAGAAACATTTTGGGAAAGCATTCATTAAAAATTACGATAAAAAAATTTAATAGAATGAATAGAAATGATTTTTGCATTTGTAGCATCATTAGAAGAGTAAAGAATAATCTTGTGGAACCAAGTTACTCAATTTTATAATTAGTTATAATAAAATCATTATAGACGAATGTTTTGTAAAATACATTTACATTCCAGTTGTAAATACATAATGTCTCTCTCATTAAACATAATTCATTTACAACTATTTATATTCACAGAATTTCATAGTGTTAAACACTTTTCTAACAGAAATTTTGTGACGTTTTAAATTATTTTTTGTGAACTGTCAAGTTAAAGTTTATTTTATCTTTTCTATTAAACATATAGAAATGTTTGAATAAATAAATAAGCTATTTAAATAATTCTAATATATATTTTATGTATTATTTATTTCGATTATTAATGCATTTTATCATTATTATAGAATTCATATGTTTCTTACTAATTTATAAAAGCATATTAATTAATTATATAATATCTCAATAATTTAATATATTATTATTGTATTCATAGTATTTACAATTATTCAAATAACTTCATTATTTATTTTATTTGATTTACATGTCGTAGGAAACTATGTGGTCTACATTAAAAACTATTTTGAAACATTTTTAAAGCTTTTTTCCGAAATGAAAAAAAATAGAAGTATATCATTAGAGTTATCAAAACTAATAATGATATTATTGCCTGATTAACGATTGCGCCTCAATTAGTACTTGTGACATAATCGATATTTTATTCTTTAGTAATAAATGAAAAATAAATGATAATTCTTAAAATATTAACTAATTATTATACATTCGAACAATCATAGTTATTACTTAATTCAATAATCAAATTTATTTGGTCTTAGCATTAATTATTTGATTTCAAAAATAATTAAGAGTTTATTTAAGGAAAAGTCACGTGTGAGAATTCGTTGCATTTTGTTGATCGCTTTCTATGCAGGAAATCAATGGCCGTTTAAAATAATTGCAGATGGAATACTTAATATTATCGTTATCAATTCCGGTTATGTAGCGGAAACCTGCTCAGAAAACCAAAGATTATTTTGCCTATTTTTATTTATAATTGTCGTTATCAATGTTTTTAGAACATTAACTTGCTCATGAATATTTAATTGCTTTTCAGCTTTTAGAGTGATTGAGATTTTAAAAACTAGTAAATAATTTATATTATATCCAAAATTTTCTTTATTATGATACATGAAGATTGAATAAATTTAATATACGCAATAAAAACGGGACAGAATTATTCTAAGATAAAAAAATGACATTTAAAAATTGTTACTAAATGTAGTGATTATTATTCAGTAAATGCAGCGATACTTTAAAAAGTTTTATGAACAAATTAAACTATATCATTGAATAGTTTCCTTGTCTTAAGTATAACCACTTCAAACGCAAATTGGAAGTTTGTGGAAATGTATTAAACAAAAATTAAATTACAACTTCAATAAATGGTTGAAAAAGACCAATCTCTTTGAAGCCTAAAAATTAAAAATCTGTGCCGCTTCATGATAATGAATGTTGTCTTCTTTTTTTGCTCAAGATAGTTGTCAAAATATGCACTTAAGTAATTTTTGGTCTTGGAAAACAGAAATAAGATTAATCATCAATAGAAAAAAGTCTTTCAAACAGGCTATATGCTCAAAAACTAGAAAACAAATTGTATTCTTGAACTTTTATCCACTATATCAATATTATTCGAAATAAACATTTTGAAAATAATAATCAATTTAATGCTAGAGAAATTACTTTAAAAATCCATCAAAGGAATATAATGTGTCTATTTAATAAATTTGTCACTAAGATCTTCGGAGAAATATTCTTCTATATAAAGTAAATAATAAATATATTGTAAATAGGAGTCAAATATTTGCGTCTTACAGACATTTAACTACGTATACAAGCATTGCTATAATAAGTTTTGATAAAATAAGAAATTTTTTACTTATGAATGCATTCTTTACTCACAAACGCAGACCTGTTAGAATTCTCAGACATAAGCTTATACATATATTTATTTAAATGTATAATATTCTAAAAAATAAGTTGACGTATAATAGTATTCTTTTGTATAAAAGCTGCAATATTTTCCTTGAAAAGAAAATGTTAGATACAAATACGTATATAAGAATTTTAATAATTGACTGTTAAAAACAAATATATCTACGCTACCATCTCTTTAAATGATTCCATCTATTTAAGTTTATCAGTAAATACATTTAAAAATTTTAATTTAGTTTTGATAAAATTCATAGTAAAATTCCTAAATCAACAATATTGTAGTGAAATCATTATCAATATGTATAAAAACATGCATTTAAAGATGTAATTAATTATTTGATAAAAATTTGTTAAATAACGAGATATTTTCAGAAAATATTAATAAAAAAATGGTTTTAGAGAGTTACGTTTAATTGTAACTCTTCACGATTATTTATGTATTTTTCTAGTTTTTAACTTCAAAGAATAATTCTAAAAGGCTAGGAAATTTGTTAATTAAAAATATGTTTTTTAATGATAACTTTATTACTAATTAAAATCAGTTATACAGTTTTAAGCATATTTTGCTAGAATTATCAAAAAAACGATTTTTACTTATTTTTCAGGAATTAATATTTTCCACATTTTGTTGGAATATTATGCTGGTAAATATACTTTTGCTTTTAAAAATTAATAACTAAATGCTTTACATAGCTTCAACATAGCATGATAAAGTGATAAAATAAGTTTCAACACTATGAGTTGAAATATCAGATTACTCCATGTATGAGTCTAAGTTTATTATTTTCACTTAAAAATTTGTAAACCTTTATTAAATCTGATTTTATTACCTGTAATTTTTTCTTAATTGCCAATTTATAACGGAAATGTATTTCTTTATTTAAAGACTATATTTTTAGCTACAGCTTTAATAAAATATATTCCTAAGCATAATGTAAATTATGTTTTGTATTATCCATAAATGCGCAAAATCAGCTTCAAATTTTAACAGTAAAATATATAGCTTTAAAAAAGTTTTATCTATATAAAAACAATTTTTGCGTTTTTTATATATTTATAATCGGTTTTTAACATTTGTAATATTTTCTTCAAAACTTTCTTCACAGGGTATAACGTAGTTTAAAAGCATAGTATTCCTAAAAATAATACAAGGTGAGTTTTCAAAGCTATTGGAACAAATTTCGAGCGTAATGTATTTTCAATGAAGCATTTACAAAAGATGAAATTATTCTGCTTAATTAAAATTATTTTTTTCATTTATAAAATTCGTTACATACAACACGATTCAATAACAAATTATTTAAACGAAGTACTAGATAGAATGTCAATATATATAGTTCCAATTTTAATGCAAATAACATGAATTACTATATGATTCCTATAAATATCATGTGAATTCTGTTTGGTAAATATTAATAATGTATTCACAGTTTCAATTGGAAAGGCATGAAATTTCCAATGGGATTTTGGGTATAGAAACATCAGATTATTTTAAAAATATATCAATCAGTGTTTGAGTTACTACCCTCAGTGATTAGATTAAGATCGTAAGATGTAAACTAAACACAAAAATATTAATTAACCAATAATGTATTTGTCATAAGGATTCTATAAATGAGGACACAATAATTATAAATAAAAATAAGGAAAACTTTTTTCTTGTGTCTAATGTGTTAGAATGTATATATTAGTATTTAATAGAATTACAAAATGAAATAGCAGAGGCTATCAGTAATACAATCTACAAAATTCAATTTAGACACAAGAGGAAGCAAGGAAGATCAATGTGGTAAGTTGTTGAAATCCAAGAAGTTAAAGCACTTAATATCCATAACTTTTATTAAAGTAAAAGTGATCACTATTATGAATTTATTTAATTTAAAAAATACTCGCATTGTATCAAGGGGTTTCTTTCACTGCATATCGAAATTCATCCATCTAAAAAGAAAAATTATGATTTTAAATGTGTGACATATCATTCTTGAAACTTTCTAGTTCTGAAGTTAAATAACGCTCAATAAAAAAGTCATTCTGTCTTCGTCAAATCAAATATAAATAGCTAAAATATCCTTCTCAAAGTGATATCTTACGCTTACAACATCGAAATCTCAACAATTTCTTAAATCACGTCGCCATCGAGACTATGCATTAAGCGCATCGCCATTTGAAGATGGCACGGAAGAACCAATTTTGTTTGTACTTCGGAAGTATGAGAAGAAGCATTATCTGTTCTCCACCTGCATGTTTTCACATGCCTTAGACATCGTTTATCACATGTCCAACGAGAGTCTTCCGAATTCGAAGTCGATAAGAATTTTATCGACAACCATTTCCGGAATAAGTGCATCCTAAAGAAGGCGTTTCATTTTGTAGTAAAAATAAATTACTCCTCATAAAAGTAAAAAGAATTCCACTCTGTTCAACGGAAATAGCGATTATAGCTGAGCTAGCTGCCTTAAATAATCGAAAATTATGAGAATTCGCAATCTGAAAGTCTTACTCATTGTAGAATGCAATAAAATTATAAATGGTATAAAATGAAAGCCAGAAAATGATTTAAATGTATTGATTTATATTTAAGCTACATAATTGCCTTCCTTCTGAAGTATAGAAGTTAGGGTTGTAAATAGATTATTAAATAAGTGTTTCTACACTAAATAACATTAGAAATGATTATGCAAACGAAATTTTCTACTAATTTCAAAACTGTTTCATTCTTTATCCATTTAACCCTTCCATGTTGAAAATAATTTACAGAATCCCTAATGTGATGATACCTCTTAAATATTATTGGTATTCTCATTCATTTCATGATTCATTTCTGTAAATTTTAAATTATTTTCTTACAAATTAAACATTTTTTGAGAACAATAATAGGACAATACAATTTCAAAATTGTTTTCGTTTTGTAAATGAAATAGCACTTGTGATAATACTTATCACAGAGTTTTAAGAAACATATTAGAATAGTCGTAATACATTGGCTTCTAAGTGCAATGTTATAGTTATACTTTTGTTATATATATATAATTATAGAAAGAGTGGAAATGATATCTTGTGATTTTTATGGGATGTAACTAGATGCATAAGCAATTAATATGTTCCACAAAATGATAAGTTTTCGTAAATTTTTAAAATTTGTAAATTTATAAAAATAATAATAAAAAAAATGCTTCCAATATTAAAAGTTACAAAAGCATTATATAAATATATAAGATATAAACTCAAAAAATATCTAATGCATTAATTTATTTATTATCTATTTGAACTTACTGAAATTATAATACCATGTTTGTACGTCATAACCATAAAAACGCATATTTACTATGATGCAAGTTTTATATTCATTTATATAAAAAATTTTGTGAATATGAATAAATAATTTTATGTTCTAACATCTTTGTTTTTTCATTAATGTTTCCCTTAAGAGTAAAAAAATTTATAGGATGAAAATTCTATTTAACGATGAACTTTATATATAAATTTATTTCAATAAAAACTATTCAAATTTCAACAGAAATTTTAAACAAAAATTACACATATGAATAAAAAAATTAAATTTGTAAAAGTATAAAAAGCAAATATTTATGGGAAATTATCAACATCAAAAATAAATTTAAAACCCATTATATCTTTCCTTAGACAAGAAGATTATCAGAAGATAAGAATCAGGATTTTTTATATCACGATTTTCTCACCTTAGAACTGTAATCAAGCTATAAACCGGGTGCGGAAAATGAATTCATCCGTATGAATTATTAATATTCATTCATGCAGAGGCGATTCTTTCCATTTGACTAGCCAGCTGCAGAAAACTGAAATGTTAAATAACCAGTAGGAAGTATTCTCGCTTATTTTAAACACAGACTCTTGTAAATAAAAATTTTAAAGGAGCTACTGTTTAAAATATTCTATTGATAATAACATACGAAAATATTATTCAAAACAAAAAAAACACATAAAAAGCCACAAATATTTTGGAATCAATTGTTACAACAGATATGCTTTGAGGATAAGATATGAACATAAATATAGAATTGTGTAAATAATATAAAATTCCTTTTTACTATAAAACTACGTAAGCAGTTATGAAAAAATATTATTTACGTAAATAAAATATAAAATGTATTCCTCTAAATTAGTTTATAAAAGAAATTATTTCTTCATAACTATAAAATCAAAGCCTTATTTTATTGTATTTACATGTTGCATATTTTGTTTTTGCATGATTTAATTTTTCTACGCTTAAAAAGTATTTCATAATCTAATATAGCAGTATTTATTTTTTTACAAACTTCTCATTTAAAAAAATTCGCTTACTACGGAAGAGTCTGAAATGATAAATTAAATTACAAAATAGTTGATGGGAGCAAAACTGTCAATTTTTTTATTTCTGAATTTTTTTTTATTTCTGTCAACATTCTGACATTTTTAGAATGCGAATTCTACGTGAAACGTTTCATTATTATATAAATATCATACATAGACACCGTGTAATAAGTTGTTTGATAGTTGAAAGGTGTTACAATATTTTTATTAAAATGACTGTTTAACATTCAAGATTCGTTTTTGCCTTCTGGGAGGACATGTCATATATTTGGGCTTTGTTTTTGAGTAGTGTGAGGAAAAAACCTAAAACTTTCTTAAGCCAGCATTCTAACGAATGCAAATGAAGAAAGCACACACAATTTTGCACAACAGTAACTAATATCGAAACTGGAACCTTAATTCGAAAATGTTCCTTTTCTAATTTATCTATTCGAATTTGTTTTTAAATTTTGCGACCTATTCTTTTTAATTTTAATTTCGGGAAATTTGATTTAATTGCTGGATTTTAATTTCCCTCTAAACAAGCATATACGGGAAATTTACTAGATTTATAAAGTTGTCTGAATGGACTTATTAAAAAAATATTCGATGAATTCAAGCTATAATAGAAATATTTAATTTACAATACAACCTACTCCACTCTTGAACTTTTCCTTGATTAACAGAAGAAATGTATAATATACATTTGTTTATAAAATGACAAAATTCAAATAGTTGTTTTCTAAACTATTATCATATTTAGAATTATATACAATTTCTTTAACAAAAATGTATCAAATTAGTTTTGTTCCCTATTTTGCAAAGTTCGATTTTGTCTTTTCATTTATAAGGAAATGTTATATATCAAAGTCTTGTATTTTCTAAAAAATCTCAGTTTTGAGTTGCATCACAGAAACTTTTGATAAAAATGATTAAAATTTATTTATTTTAATTGCTCGCACAGTTTGCAAATACACTGCTCAAAACAATTAAAGGATATTGTAAGTTTTACTTAAAATATTGATATAAGCGAGTTTTTTTTTTTTTTTTTTTTTTTTTTTTTTTTTTTTTTTTTTTACACTGAAAATGGAAGAAGAGAATCACAAATGAAAATTTTTCTGATTTTCAAACTGTAGAGTATGCTAGTTTTGAGTTCGATGTCAAAAACGTCGAACTCAGTGGGCAGTGAATAAAATTTGACTTTCAACTGAATAAAAGACAATGAAGACAAGGATGATCGGCATTCAGTGACTGCTTTGTTTCGATGAGTACGATGTCTGAGCGAAGTCATTTAACTGATTCAGAAGCTTGGAGAGCTGTTGGTATGTTAGAAGAGGTCAAACTCAAACCGAATATTGCAAGCCATTGGAGTATCACAAAGTGTTATTTCCAGGATCTGGAGCCGTTTTATTGGAGACAAGAAGTGTAGGCCGAAGACCAGGGCAAAATCGTAGATGGGCAACAACTCTTCTCTAACAACACCTTCGCTCGGCTGCTGACACCACGGTTTCAACTCAGACTGTCCGAAATCGGCTCCATGGTGTAGGTCTGTATGCTCGCCGACCGATGGTATGTGTTAAACTAACATCAAGGCATCATCACGACCGTAGGGAGTGGGCAACAGAGCATGTGAACTGGAGGAGAAATGAATGGAGCAATGTTCTTTTTTCTGACGAGTCCCATTTTTCTGTTCATCCTGATAATAGGTGTATTTTTATCTGGAAAAAACGTGGCAGTAAGAATAATCCTGCGTTCGTACACGAAAGTGTCAGATTTTGAGGTGGGGGAGTGTTGATGTATGGTGGTATCTACATTGACGGGCGCACAGACCTCTATATCATTCGAGATGGACCTCTGACTCATCGCCGATATAGAGATGAGATCCTCAGACCTATTGTAGTTCCTTACGCTGCAGCAATCGGAGATGACTTTATTTTAATGAACGATAACTGCAGGCCACATAGTGCTAACCTGGTGGAGGATTTCTTTTTGAGGAAGGAATCGTACGAATGGAATGGCCAGCGTGTTCTCCTGACATGAATCCAATAAAACACGTTTGAGACGCTCTAGGAAGACGTGTAGCTGGCTACCATACACTCCCTCAAACTCTCTAAGAACTAGAAAGAGCTCTTCTAGATGAGTCGGACAGATAACCCCAACTCGTTATTAATTGCCTCATTGACTCCATGCTTCAAAGGTGTTCAATTTTGCTGGCCATCAGTGGAAACCATACCCTCTACTGAAAATGACTTTCTTTGAAGACAACACCTTTTCTTATTCTTTTTTTTTCTCATATGCACAAATTGTGTTTTTTCCTTTTGTACACAAATGCGCAATGAAATG
The DNA here is from genome assembly GCA_026290005.1 of Latrodectus geometricus. Classification (NCBI taxonomy): domain Eukaryota; kingdom Metazoa; phylum Arthropoda; class Arachnida; order Araneae; family Theridiidae; genus Latrodectus; species Latrodectus geometricus. The sequence continues at coordinate 35,225 of JAPDSC010084792.1, read as the reverse complement.
CATTTTTTTTCTGCCAAACATGTGTAATTTATTCTCATATAACCTATTACGTCTCTCGATCATGTATCACTCCGATTTCAACTAAAAAGTTTCCCAGCCAACCTAAAACCGCAATATCCTTTCATTGTTTTGAGCAGTGTACTATTTGATCTCTCCTTTTGAGGGGATTTTTCATATAATTCTTTTGGCACCAAAGGAGATTT
>JAPDSC010084792.1:0-34622 GCA_026290005.1 Latrodectus geometricus | reverse complement strand
TTCTCTGTTTTATAGATGTAAGCAAATTTTAAAGCATTTGTAAAAAAGAAAGACATTTTTAATCAATAATTTACAGGTCAATGAGAAAGCACTTATGTAGTCTTAATTTTAATGAATGCACAATTAAATTTCATTCAAATGCACAAATAAAATACATAATTTTTTATAAAAATAAAATGAAAATTGCAAACTCCATTTATTTTTGCACCAAAAGATATCACTTCATAAATTATAAAAATATAAATTGCAAACTGCCCTAAATTTGCACGATTAAAACTTTTGTAATATCTGTAAATAAAGATCTTTCGTCATAACACACTATAGTGGTCATTTTCTTAATTAATATGACTGAGTATCATTGTGTTTTATATTTATATAATTGTAAAAATGCACTCATCTTTCAAAAAAAAATTTCTTTTGGACATTTAACTATGCACATCGTTACCCAATTATTAAACACCAAGCAATTACAGTTGTCAGTGGAATTTTAATTATTTATTATCAGCAAAAATATAATTAATCAATACCACCAAGTTGTTTCTATATAATTGGATATCATTGCTTTACGTTACTAAAATATATAATTTCAGAAATACTTCCACTTTAATTGCAATGTATAACATTTAAGAGGACGAATGTCACAGCAATTATAAATGTTATTTTTAAGAAGACTGTAAAAATAAAAAAATATTTTTAAAGATGATTTTTCTGTATTGAATTTTATTTAATTCTTTGTTTTTTTTTAATTCAAATAAAAGTTCTCAAAATTAGAGAATAACAGTTTAGGGTCATTATTTTTTTTCTCTAATTAATATCAAATAAAAATAATCTAGTTCCATTTTTTTCGAACCATTTCACTTTAAATCAAAATATTCAAAAATATTACATCTACTGTATAATTTATATCCTCAGTTCAGGAGCTTAAGTGGTATTAATGTATTCTAAATTGATGTATACAAATGTGTAAAGTAATTCTCATACTTTATTGAACAATAAAAGTAGTTGAGACAGTTTAAGTGAGCATTTATTCTTATTGTGCTTCTTCAAGCGCTGGTCAAAGAGCTTTCAGAGAGACACAATAGCTGAAAAAAAGAAAACCTCTTTTTACAGAGTTCATTGCCTTAGAGCTTGCTGCTCATTTCAACTTTTATGTGAGAAATGAAATAAAATTATGAAACTTTATGAAGCTTTTATAATAAACTTATATTCACATATTTTTGAATAAAAGTGAATTCACAAATATTTTCCAATAAATTTTATGGTTAGTGAACGTAATGCAATTTTATCTTGGTTACACATTTTTGATTGAAGAGTTGAAAATGAACATTTTTTAAATTCAGTTTACAATTTTATGGATCTGATAAAATTATATTGGAATAAACATAATAATTCTAATATATATAATATATAATTTTGCTTTTAGCAGTTGAAAAGAAATAAGTGAACACATATTTAAAATAAACAATTTCTGCATCATATAATATCGTAAATTTGTGATCACATATTTCTTTCTAATTTTTTTAAAAATACAATCAATAATATAAATATTGCTTCAAATAATTAAAAATACAGCAAAATTAATATTAATGAAATAAATTAAGAAAGGTGATTATTTTCTCTATTTTTTGGCTTAGAACGGTGGGGATATCTTATATTTCAATATTTTTATTTAAATTTTCATATTGTCAAAGAGTTTCAATATTTTAATTTTTTATTGCATTAATTTAAGGCATTAAATAAAATTCCTAAAAATGAGCAATAATTTTAAAAAACATAAGAAAAGGATTCACAATGAAGTAATCACGAAGAAAATGTTGTTATCAATATATTTTCTACAGTGCAAACTCTGTTCTTTAGTTCAGAGCAACTATGAACACAAATTGAATGTTTGCACATAAACTAATATTTGATACATTAAGATTAATCTTTCTTAATTTCTAATATTCTCATCACTTAGTAAAATTGAATCCATTTTGAACAATTGGGAAATTTTGGTTAAGAAAAATGGCGTGAGAAAGACACTTAACTACTTAACAGTTTCGTTTTTCTTCCACATTATGTCCAAAAATAAGCACATTTCAAAAATAAGGCATCTATTAAAAGCAATGGAAACTAAAAAAATGAGAAAAAGCCGGGCAAATCAGTGGATCGGCGTAAAAAAACATGCTGCCAGAGCGGCGCTCGGGCAAATCAGAAAAGTCCTTTTTCGGTGCACCCGAGCGGCGTTCGGGCAAAACTGGTAAGTGGTTAATAAAAATAATGATAGACTTATTAATACGCCTATTCTAAGAAACTAAACGCTTTGTTTATATAAAACAGGGATAAAAAAATAACAAACAGCAGTACTAAAAAACAATCATGGTAGAAGTACCTATGTATTTCAAATTTCATTTTAAAAGAACATTTAGTGAAACTAAAACTTCTCGGATATCTAATTTTATTAGAATTTAAATAAAAAGATGATAAATTCTATTTAAATTTTAAGTATTCTTTTATCACACAATCCTTTAAAAATTCAAAACAAAAAGCATGAAAATGATTTTTTATAAAGAAAAAAAAATGAAAGAACTATTTACTGCTTGAAAGTCTTAATTTATAAACAAATATTAAATTCAACTTTTGCAATCCTGAGGGTTATGCAAATAAAGTTATTTCCCTGAACTGTTCCAAGATTTTTTTTTTTCTGTAATTTTTGAAAACGTGCATACTGTTCATTCTCAATTATTTTGATATGAAATCGCCAACTTTTAAAAAGACATGTTTGATTATACCGAAAGATGAGCCATTTCATTAAGCGCAGAAAGGATTCACGAATAAGAATACAGTTGATATGTTGAACATCTTTAAATAACTCATGATATGGATTTTTACTTTTTCATTATTAAAACTCTCTTCGTGTCTAGTCTAAAATGACTACCAGAGTGTCACAAACAACAAATTTGAAAACCGGTATGTCAAAGCCCCATTAAGTATTAAAAATGTTTTAATTCCCTAAGAGGCCTGATGGCCTGATAATATTGTTAAGAAAGGAGATTTATTTAAGAACTATTCTAAAATAATATTCATGAATTTCTCTCACATTATCTAAATTCAAAATAGGTCTTAAAACTTTAAAAAAAATGAGCAAAGGTTTCAAAACATTTAAAATAAGAAATTTATATTATATCACAAATGCATTATACTACTATTATAGACTGTTATAGATATGATTATGGGTGAAACAAATCAGAGTCATTTTTCTTTTTTTAAGAAATTTAATATATTAGAAATTAAATTTCTTTAATTGGAACACACACACTTATGATAATATTATAAGGAATTTTGTAGTATAATTGACATTTTTATAACATTCTAAATTAAGTTCTTCCTAAAAACTTCAATTTCATTACAATCAAAACAAACTTATTTATAATATGTTGAAGTATTGATTAATAATACCAATTTTTAAAAGTTTAAAATTTATATAAAAACTAAAACAACAATTTTATTCATATTTTTGATGACAATCTTTCAAAACAAAACAAATGATGTAACGCAAGAAATAATCTAAATTTTAGTCCCAATTTTTCTTTTCTTATTTCCTAGAATGGTAATTTAATTTTTATTATGTTATGTCAAAACTTTTCCGAAGAATATTTTTTGTTCTTTTTTACAAGTAAATAAAATTCTCCAAAAATTTCTTTGTTGAAGAAAGATATATTAGCCTTTGACTTAAGTTATTTTATTTTCAATAATATATTCAGTATCTTATATTAAGTAACTTATATTCTTATATCTTATATTCAGTAATAAGTCATCATGCTTATTTCTTTATTTGCTAAAGATTATATTACGAGTATTACACTATTAAAAAGGCTTTTAATTTCTTACGGCTAAATTATTTGCATGCCTAATTTGCGGCACAGATTTAACATGCCCTCTTTGTGTATTAAAATATTTTTACAAAATTGCCAAATTACATTTTAGTATAGATTTGTTAAAAATGAACTAATGCTTTAAGTTTTCAAGAAAAATATTAAAAAGAATAATTGGGGAATCAAATACGTTAAAAAATATTAATATCAAACTGAATAAGCGTTTTATAGCAACTAGATCCTTTAATACCTGTTATCATGAAAAACTATTTTTCAAATGAACTAACCACATAACTATTTCTAGTTTCATTTACTTTTCATAAAAAGATAATTTTTTAAATCACAACAATATAAGATTTTCTTTAATATTTTTGAAAATATGAGCACTTTATTTGCTGATGTAGAATTAAGTTTGGAAACCTTTCTATGAAATATGGATTATGAAAAAGAAAACTCAATTACTTTTTCAAATCTCACCTAAATCAGACATTTTTTGAAGTATCAAATTTTTATGAGGTTATTCTCTTTAAATAGTTATGCCTTTTCATCAAATATACTAGTCACCGATATACTTTCAGGCAAGAGGAAATATACTCAAAATTCCTTCTGAGTATGTGTGTTTTTGACAAATAAAATAGTTTGAAACAAATTTCAAAGAATTTTAGCACGACAACACATTTTTTATGCAAAATAAAAGCAAGTACACTTTTTAAATAATTATGTTTAGATAATTTAGGTGTTTTTAACAAATATATTCTTAACAAATATAATATTGCACTTGATAAGATTAGAAGAATTTATTACTAAGAATAGCTTCTAATTTCAAAAATAATTCTACAACTAAAACTTAAAACATAAATAGTAATGATTTTTTCCTTAATTATATTCCCAAAACACATTTTACTCGAATATTAAATCTAATTTGTCTATTATTAAATTATTTAAGATTCAACGATTTGAAATTGAACCTAATGTCCGAATATTGACATTGTTTTTATGAACATTTTTAATAAAAAAATAGAAAAGGATTAACAAAGTATTTAAAAATCATTTATGGTTGATAAAAAAATAACATTAAGCAATTAAAGATTTATTAATGTCATTTCTTTTTAAAGATTTTACATAGTAAACAGTGAGAATCCCAATGAAAATATTCATTATTACGTTACTGAAATTCGGTATTAAATGTGCATTCAAATTAAAAATTTACACTTTAATTTTTTAATAAATATTATTATTAATATTTTATTTTATTAAAATTAGAATTGTTAATTTATATTTTAGCCAGGATGATTTCTAATTAACAAAACCTATTAGAGCACTAAACCTGATTTTTCTGAAATGATTTTCTTAGTAATTGAACTATTTGAATTGTTTCACCAAATCAATAAATTATTCAATGAAGTCAAATTCTTATAAATGATAATATTTATATCTAAATTTTATATATTTCCAAGTAAAATGTAATATAACAATGAAAACAGATGAAAAGTAAAAAAACAAATAAAATTACATTAATATTATTTAGAAATTATGTACTAGTTATTATGTTTGTTAAAGTGATGAAATTTATTAACTTCTTTTAGGCAGAATAAATTGTTTTAAAGGAAACCTCATAAATATAAATGACATATTTAAAAATTCTTGAATATTGCGTAAGTATTCTGGTATGTTTTATATAACAAAACTATAAGTAATTATTATGATACATGAAATCTTTAAATAGTATTAGTGGTCGCTGAAAGTTAATTTTAAAGTTTGGAAACTTTGTTTTGGATTTATTAAATAGAATGCTTGTCTTAACGAAACCATAATTTACGAATACTGATGACATTAAAAACTAGTGGCTGGTTCTTTACATGGTTTCATATATGCAATTATAATTTTAATTCCCTTTAGGAGCAAACATTTTAAAAAATTTATTCGTTCAAACTAATTTTCATGTTTTTTTTTTCATTTGCATTTATTTTTATTGTTTTATTTTTTTCATTTTTTTTTCTTTTGCAATTTATAAATCTGGATTGACTTTTTTTATTTGAGTATTGTGAATCATACAAATTATTGATAATTAACTGCACAGCTGATGCTGGAATCCCAAATTCCCGATTCTTGTGGGGAATCTTTAATATTTAATCTAACTCCTGTCTTACAACACAAACATCAGTGTGCATCTATAAGTGCAAATAGTGTAAAATACTTTTACAGAGAGTAATCATGGTTTGGAATCGCTTAATGAAATCGACATTCTGTGCACAAAGCGCTCATGAATCTATGCTCGGATTTATAGTGCATAAAAAGCAATATCTACGGTCATTTTAACATGCAGGATTTCGTGAAGAAATCACTATAACTGAAGAACTCAAGAACATCTACTTGAAGACCTGAATGGAGATTAATTACTCAACAGTAAAGTTTGACAAAGAAATTCATTGTCGACCGAAAATTCTTCTCGGGATTTTTTGAAAGGGAACTCAGATGCTATTTGTACACAAGTATTAGAGAATTAAATAATTGAGAACATAATCAATAAAAATGAAAAAACATTATGATGATAAACAAGGCAAATTGACTGCCTACAACGCAAGCAGATGAATTATTAATAAGATTATGGTGATTTTTTTGAGAAAAATAACTGTGCAATGCACTTTACTACATCTAAAAATATTTTTAGAATAGGTTTGAAAAAAATAAGGAATTACATTATCTGATTTTGAATTAATAAAATGAAAATGAGAATTGTTTTTACGTATGAATTTTATTTTGTATATATTTCTTATACAGCACATAGTGAATAACTTTTCTTGTGGTATTTTATTTATAAAGAAAAAGTAGTTTGATAAAAAAAAAATAAATAGCTTTATGATCTAAGACTTTTTTTTATCTAATATACGAATTTTTGATTTTAGGACTATTTTATCAGTCCCTACTAATTAGTGAAAAAGGAGCGTCTATTGTATTATGTTAATTAAAAATGTACAGTTATATTCTAAAGCTTCGGTGTTTCTTAAAAAATTACAAAATTCTTTTTAATTTAAAAGCTTTTAATTTTTTAATTAAAATTTTCAAGGCTCAATTTTTAAAAAAGGTTTTAAGATATAAATTTTAAAATTTTAAATATTTTTCGAAGATTAAATGCTTAATTACAATGTTTGTTTTGATTTTTCATGACTTCTTAACTAAGTATTATATAAAGAATATAACATCTTAAGCTATTTTACTTCACTAAAAAAGAGTTGTCTTCGATTTGAACATTTCTTTTCATTTACCATCTTATAATTATTTGCTGTTATATCTACTGAAAAATTACTAATTTTATTTACGTCTTAATTAAATACCATTTTTTTATTTCTATTAAAAAGTAATTGCTGCCTTTACAGGAAAAAATAAGTAAGAATTCAATTTCTCTTAAGAATATTAAGTATTTTTATTTCACTTTTTGTCAATCTTCCGGAAGCAATTTAAAAATAAATTACTTCCGGTTAACGATAACCGGGGAGTTTTAATGAACCATTTATTTATTGCTGATTTGACAGATTTTTAAATGTGTTTACATTCCAGATAATTTCTCTTAAATTATTAATCATGTTCGAGGAAATTAAATCATGTACACATCAAATTATCAAGCTGTAATATTTTCCATTTTCTAAGGTTTAAAATAGTTTGAGTGTCTTGTAATTTATTACAAGGTAACTTTTATAAAAATTTATCAATAAAATATATTTGATTTTTAGTGAAAAATTTACATAATTCATTATTGAAGAATAATTTAAAAAAAACTATCAATCCCAAATATTTTTGCTGATTAAAAATTCATAAACTAATAAATGTTGAATGCTTTTAAATTATTAACATATGAGTTGCTAAAAAAATTTCATATGTTAAAATCCAAGAAATTTGCAATGATTTACAATCCTATGGAATCAAAATCACTATAAATAAATGAATTTAACTACAAGTAGTTTTAAATTAATAGAATTATAAGGAATGCTTATATGTGAAAAAATTTAAGTAAAAAAAATCGCTTAATCACATGATCACGTCTATTTATAGAAATTTCTTGAATCAAAAATAATATCAGGTTTCTTCATTTTTATATTTTCGAAAAACTATTTTCAATTTGGGAAAGTAAGTTTGTATATTAAGATAATATAATTATATATAACTTGCAAATGCATCTCTATAGAATAAGAAATAATTAATTTATTTCTTAAAATAAATTGTCTTACTGAAACATAAACAGAAAAATAATTAGCAAAGTATCAAATAAACACGAAGTTCAAGCTAGAATGTAATGAAACTTTGTAGTCTTCTATGTTTGTAATATTATGAATTTCAAAAAAGAAAAAAATGTGTTTTTACGGAAGTGTATTTTTTAAAATTTTTAATTAAAGAAATCAGTTAAATGAATTAAACAAAGCTAAATGATAATTTCATTAGATTTTGGAAAAAATTAGCTATATAGATTTCATTTTCCAAAAATTCGCTCTAATGAAACAATGGTGTTGTATTCACACTTTTTATATCTTAAGGTTACATTATTTTAATTTTTCTTAGCTTGGATTAAGCTTTTAAAAATGTTATGAAAAAAATGGAAATATATTTCGTTGATTCAATGTTTAAAGAAGTTTTAAAAAGGAATTTCACTAGAAGTTTTAATGGAAATTTTATTGCTGAAAACAAACAGCAAATGATCAGTAATGAGCTCATTTATTGAATTTATTAAACGTGTTTGGGAACGATAAGGCTATATTAAAGTTAGGTTATAGAACTAGATGTTAAAACTATGTTCTGATATTATTCTTAAGACTGTTGATTTAAATCATATTGAATCAAAAGCAAGCATTATTTATAAGCATAAAAATTATTTAAAGTGAAAAAAAATCTTTAAATTAATGCTGATTCAAACTTGATTATTTAAAATTTGAGATGTGAATTACATCTGTTGGTTTTCATAGGATTTAAATCTAGACTCAGCAAAATAAGTCACTGTTAGGCTTCAGTGTGTTTCAGATATATATGACTATGTAAGGAGATATTATATATTCTTCATTTCTATTGGTTCAAATGTCAATAGTCGGACTAATAATGTAATATATTATTAGCTCGACTAAAAACGAGAGGATGACTTATAAGGATGGAGAACTAATTATCATTTTTGTTACTTTGAAGTGAGATAAAATTAACTTAAATAATGGAAAAAGCTTTGAAACATAAAAACTAAACTCATTAACTACTTGCAATCATCATTAAACAAAATGTTTCAAATGCATCTTCCCACAAGAAGGAAATCCATCTTCTCCATCTTTCCACATGCCAAGTTATTCTACTCTGCGCATGTGGACTCAGACTTTGTTTCCATTCATCTTCTCAAGGACGGTACGAATGAAGAAAAGAAAAGGAAAAAAAAGAGGAGTAAAGCACAAGAGAGGAACGAATGTCAGTTGCACAACATTCGAGTGTAGAAATCCACTTTTGACCGATGCCACTTGGCAACAATCGTTTCGTCCTATAATAATCATTACAGTGGCTCCTTAAAGTGAGGACATGTATACGAATTCGGCCTTCAAGTGCGATAAACTGTTTAATCATAAGGATTAAAGATCATATGATGAGATACTATCATCCAGATGGCGTTTAGGGATGAAAACGATGGAAGGTGCTATGCTCAGCGCATGCGCGTGTCATGAGGGGGAAATATCGAAAAAACCATTTGCAAGAACTTAAAATACATCGTCCTTCTTGGCGACAAAATAAAAATTTTGAAAAATTGGGAAGCTGTGTTGTCAATAAATGTTCAAATGCTTAAAAATATTTCCTTAGGTACATATTACAGTTCTGCATTTCTTATTTTTTATATTATTTCGTTGTGAATATTAATACCAAAATATTAAATGTTAAGTGTTTAATTTAATATTATATAAATTATAGTAAATTTAGCATTATAAGATAGAAAAATGAGAACATGCTTTCGCATAAAATAAACTTAGTTTAATTTTAAAAATTAATAAATTTGCTTTCACGATATTCATTGAGGATCAACAAATTCGATAGGTATTTCTAATTTGCTGTTTAAGTTGCCAAAATTTGTAACTACCTTATAATTCATAAATAAGTTTTTATAAAATCAAGTAAAATATGATTCTTCTTTAAAATGTCAGATTTTCGGAAATAATGTAATATTTGAAATTTCTCTGTAAAATTACGCAAAATCATTTTGTCTTCAATGGAATATTTGTCTTGTAAGGCATATAACCGTTACAATAGAAAAAAAATAATCAAACAAATATTAAATTTGCATGAAAGTGCCGTAAAATGATTTGAATAGTAAAATAACTGTGCAGTTAAAATAAATATAAACCGAAATAAAAATTCCAAAGTAATAAGCTTAAAATAAAAAACATCGGTTAACATGTTTTAAATGTTTATGAAAAACTAAAGAACATATGTAAAATAGTTTCTAAGTAATTTCAAAGACGATAATCATAAAATTATGAAACAATGTAGGATTATTTGAAACATATATATATATATATATATATATATATATACAATCAAAGAAATAACAGTCTGTGTTAGTGCTTATCCCTCATGACAATTAAAGTATGTGGTAAAAGAACATTTACAGACAAGAAATGGGGAAAACGCATAAAACTGTCACTTTCTGTTAATAAACAGCTTCGAATTCTTGAATTATTATAGAAAAACTTTCAACTGTGTGAAAGTCATTACTCTTAAAAAAAAATAGAAACTTCAGCAAATCATCTTTTAGTTGCTATATTTCTTCATTTTTCCTTTTTATTTTTATGTTACATTTCTTTGAAACCTTCCGATTTTTTTTAAGTACTGTGTTTATTTATTTATTTTTTTTCTCCATTAGTAGTTTCTGCTTAATTCCAAAGTTAAATTTGTACTTTATTTTTCTAAAAGATTTTAATTTTATTTTAAATAATACTTATTTCCCTCAAGAAAACTATTATGAAATATGATTGCAAACAAAAACATATAAAATTATTTCTACTTAATTTATCATCAATAGAAGTTTAAATTTAGTTGTTACTGTGACAATATTTTCAATGGTGACTATATTTTATTTATATGACTTTTTTATCTTTAAGTATTCTATTTCCTCTGAAGCTTAAATTTTGATATAGCATATGATGTACATTTCAAATAATACTTTTTTCTTTCTAAGAGCTAAGTTGATTTGAGATAAAATTTCCCAAATTCCAACAATATACGGCAAAATATAATATGATAAAAAATGAAGTCTAAACCAAAATCATTTGAAAATTTTAATTAAAATTAAATTATTTAAAACTAAATTGTATAAATTATTTTGAAAAAAAGGTATTGTATGCGTGTGTGTGGATTCATTATATTAAAATCCAATTTGAGATTTTTTATAATCTAAGGAAATTTTATAGTTTTATTTCGTTAATTTTGTTATTTTATTTAAAGTTAAGATGTACATAGGAAAAATTTATCTGAAATCTTAAAATATTTAATCATGAATACTTCAAGAGCTCTGGTTGTAAATTATATTTATTCAGCTCAAAGTTTAAATATATAAAAATCTTAAACTGGCACTAGTAACTCATAAAAAGAAACTTAAATGAGAATCGTTTTAAAATATTTATTTTGATCGATTTTTAAATAAATAAAAACAAATTAAAATTTCTTTCATCATCAACATTTTTTTATAATAATGATTTATCCATTTGAATAATTAAATTACGCCTGTGAATAGTTTATGATATTTCCGTCAAAAAGAATAATAATCCTTTTTAAACATTAATCAAATAAATATAGTATTTATCTTAAGCGTATTTCAAATCTGACATTCATCTTCAATCTTTGCTAAGCTTTTATAGTGCCAAATCGAATTATTTTATCTAAATTATATATTCAACAGCATAATAAACTAATAAATTACGAAGCATTAAGCAGATGACTGCTTACTACAACAAAAATATGAAATTTTTCCCCATTCCAGAGTCAAGATTTTCGATCCAAGAACTTTCACCACTATATTATCTCATTCTTTTCAGAAATGCAAAACATTTTCTTAACCCCTAAATCTCTCCTTTAGAATGGTATGGATTTGTACGTGAACCCACAATAGGGGGGAAATAAAGACGACGACGCAAAAGTGTGAGATGACTACTGTCGTCGTCTGGAGACGAGTTGCAGTATCAGGAAAAGAAAAGGAATCCAAAAGGAATAAAAAAAAGAGAAAAGTAACTTTTATTTCATTGACGACTCGTCGGCGTCTTCTTTCAATCGATTCCACTCACGGGAAAGAAATTCCTTTAGATTTTTTTTATTCCGTTTTTTTCGGAAACGTTGGAGTTTTGTAACTGAAATTCATTAATTCTTGTTGAGAAACAAGAAAATAGGCAGATAACAGAAAGATTTTGCTGATAATGCTTGAAAGAAAACATTCTCTTTTGGGATCGAATGTTATACTTCCTTCCGATCAATACAGCGCCACTGAATTATGCGTGAAATCCCAATTAAATACAATTGTTTCTGTGGTACAAAGCAGAACAAGATAGGAAGGGAGTTGTTTGGGGACAACAACTACACTTAGAAACTCGAGTGTGCGCAAACTTAGAACCGCATTTATGTCAGGGATGGTAAACAATTCAAGATGAGGTACACTCATTGTTGTCTCTAATCAATGGAAAAGGTTGAATTAAATTAAGAGAACTTTACATAATCTTAAAATGCTACACGATCGATTATCGAATCTTTTATGCAAAATAGTAAGAATTCTAATTTAAAAAATAATACATACGCACATAAAATTTGAAAACACATTCCTTTTATGTTATTTTTTAATTGAAGTACTTCGAAAATCGACTTAAATTGAAATTAAATTAGTATAAAAATGAAAAATAATTAGTATAAAAATAAAAAATAATTAGTATAAAAATAAAAAAAACTGCGTTCAAAATTATTATTTGTATTTATAATAATCAAATTAAATGCAGAAAAATCAACATAAGTTAAATCATTGAACAAAACTTTTCATTTAAGATTAAAAAGATGCTACATCATTATTGAAATTTCAACAAAACTAAACATTATTTGTGCTTATCAAATATTATAACTATTACAATTGTTTAAGCATCTAACAAAATAAAAAAGCCCGATAACTAAAATTGATGTCAAAATCTGTGTAAGAAGTTTAAGGAAAGTTCTTTAATATTATATATTATACACAATAAAAGCAATGCATAATAAGTAAGGTACATAAAAATAATGACGAAACTTGAGTTAAATGTTTGTGTAAGGTTATTTTTAGTGAATGCTTGCTTAAAATATACATGATTGTTCACAAAATGTTTTGGCTAATTTGTATGTTATTTCAGAACTATTTCGTATGAAAGCTGTGATAATAAAATGTTTCATTATATTTGTTTTTAAATATTTTGTTACCGTCAATTTTCTGCCTGTTAAATCTTTGTTAATATTTTATATTTGTTATTAGTTATCAACACATGACAGGCTGTAATAACTTTTGAATTATATTTCCTTGTTTTTTACCGCAAAGACATTTTATATTTTCACACGTTTACATATACATTTGATGAATCTGCTGCCGTATCTACTGAACTGAGCAATTGTAGCTGACCCGAAAGGAGTTTTGAGGTCAGGAATATCTTTTCCAAGCAATTCGTGGAACATAAAGTGAAATGTGATCTTACATTTACTTGTTTTAAAATTTCTTAAAAAAATCCACAAGTCGATAGAAATCATACTTGGTTATAATATAATTACAATTACTAATATATTGTGCAAATTTCCTTACTTTTTCGACATCAAGAATAGGAACATGCTCAGTAATTCTCAAAGAATTCTCAATAAATTCGGAAATGTTTTTCCGAATTTACTTTTATTTTTGAATTTTATTTTCAATTATATTTCCGAATTGATTTTAGAATTTGTTTCACCTTCAATAACATTTTCAATTTTTAAACAACAGAACACAAAATATCCATTTCGTCATCTTTAATCGACGGCCAGAAAGTGTGAATTTTTTATGACTATATTTGTGCTAGCAGGTGCATCATTCGTTTCCTTTAAATATACACAGCAAGTTTCAGAAACAGAACGAAAGAAGGCAATATATATCATATTGACTTAATCAACTATGGACTATAATCTCAAAATTTTTTTAATCAGGCTCTTTTCCTTTCTTATGATTAGTTTCACTTTTCATTAATTTGATGCACCTGTATACTAATACTTTTTAAAACATCATCGGAAAGAAAGAGCGTTGTAAGCTCTTTTTACGTTTGCAGCTAGAAAAAGCTTGGCATGATGTTCTCTGTTTTTCATAAACTGAACGAAACCCGATCTTTCATTCCAGTGCTCAGGTTTCTCGTCCTATTTCAAGAACAGATTATATTTTCGATATCTTTTTTAGCTGTTTTGAGTCTGCTCTGGCTTTGTCTATGAACAATCCTTATACTTTAAATTTCTTCTTTCTTGTAACTATATATTTGGCAAATTCTCTACCATTATCAGGCTGTAAAATATATTACGCTGTAAACAACAAGAGTATATCCACTAGGTTGTAGGTTACTTTTAAAGCTTTTTTTCGACATTAGATATTTAAGAATCACAAATTTTATAAGATGATTCTGATATACCATATTAAATTTGTATTCTCTGGCTAAAACAAAAAGTCAGTAAAATAATGACCAGGGGCATTAAATTCGGTAAAACCATAGCCTTTGTAACAATGCCTTTTTTAAAATAGATTTCCGTTTTTTCCAGCAAGGTTCATAAGTTGGGTGTACAGTTTAGTATCATGACGTGTAACACTTTTGTATTTGGTCAAAAATTCTATCAACATTCTATCACGTTCTTCGCATCTAATAGCCAAATGAGCTTCATGAAGCAAGTGAAATAACTCATTGTCTGTGACACCATATTTTATAGTAGTGACTTCTTTGATAGGATAATTGAATTTAGTTTTATTTTCAACAATCATCACTTCATAGCGATTCATCAACCAATAATATCTAAATCTTTTCCTAGTCATTTTGGCTTTTTGAACATTATTCATTAACTTTTTGTAAGTAGTTTCAATTAATAAAAATCTATTTTTGTAGCTTTAACTTAATTTTGAACAGTTCAACTTCTAATCGCTGTTTCATGTCTATAGACCCTGATTATTTATCCAATTCTACATATTACTTACAACTTCATTTTCAAGCATGACAGTAATAAAAATATTTTTTACTTCCCTAATTTAAGAAAACACGTTTTCACATACGTAAAAGCCGCAAAGTGTAACTGACAAAATTTGAACTTTAGTAACGCGTCAAAATTTCCTTGCCTTGTCGCTTAATATTCAAAAAGAAACTGAAATGCATTTTATACTTTGTCATCTTCTCCTTTGTCATTCTGTAGAATTATTAGAAGCCGTCTACTCTGTCTAGTGGTCAGCATGCCTTACTGTAGATAGGGAGATCTGGGCTTGAATCCCGGTTCATGCATGAATGTTCTTTCTCTCTCTTCTGTCTTTGTCCTTTCCTTGTATGAACGAAGTGTGACTGGTTACCTACCCTATAAAAGGGTTCTTATGGCATGTGGGCTTAATTTTATAAAAAAAATTTATCTCCAGTTATCCTCTTCAATGTGACCTACAAGCATATTAGCATAAAGCTCCAAAAATGTGCGTCATAACCTAACTTAATCTATTAGAAAATGTGTGAAATATTAATCTCATACTTTGCCAAATATTTTTCGACATTATATAACAATGCCTAGATATTCTATCAAATGTCGTATATCAAAAAATAGTTTACTATCGAATAGTCAATGAAAATGTATTAAATGTTGATAAATTGAAAAAAAATAACGAAATGATTTTAAGTTTATCATTCTTACAACATTGAACATTTAATATTATTTTTTCATTTTCAGAATTTAGAAAATTTTCTTTTTTACATTTCTTCTCTTTAATCGAACTAAATAATGAACTCGAAGTCACGACAGCCCCCATGGGAGGAGAAGGACTGCAATGTCTATTAATGCCTGCTTTCTTGACCAAAGTGCCTGAATGAGAAGCAGGTGTCCCAGTTAACCTAACACGAGTTGAAATTAATTATTTTCAAAACACATTTGAAGCATTTTTTATGCGATTCATTTTACTGGTCAAATTTTGTAAATTTCGAGACATTTTTAAATGATAAAGTAATAAACACATCAGTATTCAATAAACTTTTTAGGAACTGATTTAAGGTAGTTCTTTGTAAGTAAGTAAATAACTCTAATGTGAGCTGTAACCATTATTTTAACTATTTGCACTTCATTTACGTTAGAGTTAAACTTATTTTATTAAAATAGAAGGCCTTAAGTTTTATAACCAACAAATTATTCTCAATGCGTTTTAAAAATCAATTGTACTACAACACACATATTATCTTAAATTTTACAAAATCATTTTATATGGAGATTAAACGTTTCTAATAATTAACAATTGATTTGTCAACTCTTTTAAGGTATTTTTAAGAATTAAAAAAATGATTTTCATTAAAAAAATAAATTGCTGAAGTTAAAAAGAAACAACAGAGTTTAAACTAAAATCTTGATCGTAATAAATGTGATTTAAACATAAATTCTATTAATACAAAACATTTCTGTCCCATCTTATTAATAAATGTTTTCAAATACTGTGAAAGAGGCGCAAAATAATGTAATAAGATTCAGATCTATTCTGATCTGGAAAATATTAAAAACACTTGCTCTAAAAAGATTTTGATTTCATGCATCTATTTCGATTCTTTATACTTTAATAATGGTAACCGTATTTCCCACACCCACTCTCACTACCACACATTCTTATTTCAAAAGTGTTGAATTTACTTGGTAGTAGGGTTGAGACCATTACATAATTGCTGTATAATCAAGGAGGAAATGAAAAAATAACTTTTATCAGATGGCACATGTGCTTCTAGTGTGTGTAAACGTATTCATACTCTTTAACCCTTTCCTAATTTTATTTCTAGTCTAGGTTACGCAATTCAATTTTCATCGTTATATTCAAAATGATTGTGTGTTGTTCCCCTTTTAAAAGAAACTTATTTATCTTTACTTAACTATTTTGAATATTCAAAATAAGATAACTTGCTTTCAAAATTATTTGCAATATATAAAAACTTTTAAAATATTTCTATAATTCCATATAAAATTCTATCTAAATTCAAAAACAAAATCATTTTTTTTTCCCAAATGTAATTTTTACTTTTGTTCATATCTTTTGCTCTATTAGAGCGAAATTATTTTATAAGAATCTCTATACAAAAAATATAATTTAATGACTTTAAAGAATTTTTTTTTATAAATAAATATTCCATTAAAAATCTCATTCCAATTTTAGCGATTTTATATTTTGAAGGAATTCAACAGTAATATTAGAGATGAAACAAAATTATTCTGATTTTAATTCATAATTTAAAGATTAAATAGTTAGAAAATGAAATTATAGAAATTTTCAGAATCACCAGTAAAATAAATTTTATCATTCTTAAAACCATGAAAGTTGACATAATTTAACAATAAAATTGATTAATTTCAATGAGAATCTAAGTGTTTTTTTCTTATTTTTAATTATTTAATTTTTGTATGTCATTTTGTGAAAAATGTATTTTTTTTTGCTCTAGAATTTTGCTATAATTAAGCATATTTGATTAATAGTAATTTTGGCCTTACATTTAATTCAACAGAAGTTTTCAAATTTTACAAATATACAGTATCACTCTTTAAAAGTATTTTACACGAAATACAGTAGACGCTCGTTTTTAAGAGACTCTAATTTATGAACACTCACGTTTTTGCTCGAAGTAATGTTTTTCTTGCTCGAGAATTTACCTACCCTGATCTAGCCCTACCCTGATCTATGTTTGCCATACGTAAGGACACAGAAAGGAAAGTTTTCTCTCCTCCCCAAACGTAAACTATAAAAAGGAGGGGAAATTCTTAAAAAATGTGTGCTCTTTTGTTCTGTAATTAGTTTCATTTCATTAAGTTTCGTTTTTGATTGAAAGATCGAGACGATTCCATTGAGGGGCAGTTGAAAAAACAAATGTGCTTATCAATTAAAGTAGAAACGAAAATAGACCAAGTAAACCCAAAAAGTTTGGAATTCCAAAGAGCAGTTTATCAACAATTTTAAAAATTGAGGAAAAAATCTTAAAAAAGAAACAATACCAGAAAAGTGCACTCTCTATAGAATATTGTAGAAAAGCAAAACATTCTAAACTGAAAAATACTTTATATGCTTGACCGAAAAAAAAATGAGAGGAAATAAACATTCCTGCTGATGGTAATGTCATTAAAGAGAAATCCAACTGCCTTTCTATAAAGCTGAACATAAAAGATTTCGAAACTTCACATGATTAGCTCGAGAAATTTAAAACCAGACATGGTTTGAATTTGTCTGAATTCTTTCTGCCTAAGATAAAGAAATATTTCCATAGACAAATCCGAATCTTTTTAAAGGCATACCATTGCATCAGTGACTTTGTTAATTAAAAACTATCTTATATTATAGAAGCAATTAAATTTTTCTTCAGATATTTTTCTATTGTGAAATCAGGAACAACTTATAGCATAACTGCGTTGATATATTATTTGCATACATGCATTTAACATTTGGACTTTTCTGTTTCAAAATTTAAGTTTATTTGTTAATGTTTTTAAGACTACAATTCTAATACGTAAACCAAATGATAACATAAAATAAATAAAGTAAAATTAGCTCAATGTAATAACGATTTTGGAAAAAGAAAATAATATAAGTAGCATGAATAATCAAAACAATCAAAAATCTATTTATTTATTAATGAATAATATTTCTAGTACTAAAATCTTCTCAATCTGAATGTAGAATACATAATCAGCTATGATTAGCCTTGAGCATTTTCATCTGTATAATTGCAGAAAAATAAAGTATGAATCGTTAATTTTTAATCATAAATATTATATATAATATAAAAAGTATTTAATTTTACGTATTCTGTATCACTGATTCCTAACTCAACATTATCTCAAAATATTCATGCTGAAAATACTGGAGGTCTAAAAAATTCACTATATTCTTAAATAAGTTGAGCAAATGAAATGCCTATTTGAATTCTTCTTTTCGGGCAATTATATTTGAGAATCTAACATCTTTTTTCTAATTTTTTTAATGTTATTTTACTTAATGAATTCGTTATAATCCTAGATTTTATATAGATGTATTATATCAAAATAATTTTTTCATTTTCTCACCTAAACCATTACCAATTTTAGTCTACTTGAGTAATTAACAAAAGCTTAAATATAATGATTTAACTGTTAAGGATTATGTATGACAATACCAGTTTACTTTCGTTCTTTGGAAAAAAATTTTTTTTGTTATTTCTTTACATTAAGCTATAATTTTTATTGTTTAAAGTATACTTATATAATTGTCATTTTTCTGCATCAGTATTCTGATATGTTATAGATGCAAATTGTTGTTTAATACAGTTCCTTCTCTCGTAAAACATTTGCTTATTTTATTTCTAAATGAAATTGATTTTACTTTTGTGATTTATTTAGTTCTTGTATTTTTCAGAATTTAAAACAACTATGATATTTAAGAGATTTCTTTCATTTTAAAGACAATTAGACTCACTAAACATATTTTCTTTGATATCAATAGAATTTCAATATTTCAAGGTATTTTGGAGCTATTAGTTTTAAATTTTAAATAAGTGTTTTTTCTGTGTGGATTTAGTTAAAATAATAAATATTCTCAACATTCAAAGATCAACGTTTTACACTCCTGCAGTTAGTAATGCATACTTATGCCTTTTCCTTACAAATGTTTTTATTTTATTTTGATTAATTATTTTATAAATAAACACTACCGAAATATATAAACATTAAAATGGTGCTGCAGAAGGTCTGCTATCAGAGATATTAGTAGTTTCTACTTGCTGATTCAAAGATGTAAACTTCCTATTGGGATAACAAAGCGGATATCCGAAGCAACTTTATTTCCTTTGTTTCTAAGATTATAAGAGACAAATATATAACTGAAAAATCTTTAAAATCCTCTTAAGACAAATGCAGATTGTGAGTAGAGTAAATGTTACCATCATCTCAAAATGACATGTGCAATATTTAAAAAAAAATCAACCTATGGAAATTTTCTATTACATTCATTACCGAAATTATATACATTCATAAAAATATTAAAATGAGGATAAAATATCTTCATCTACTTACTGACAGTTATTAAAACTATTAGTTAATTACTTATAAAATAATAGATTAATTGTTTAGATCGTGCTTAGAGACCGTTGTTGCGTTAACCTTTAACATTTATTTTTAATTCAAAAAATTCTTTTACTTTTATAAACATAAAGTAAAGCAAATGCCCTCTTTAAAAAAACAATTGAATTGAAATAATTTTCAATGCTTTCAAAAAATTCCTTATTGTCATTTCAAATAAAAAAACTGACTATTGGGTTGAAAAAAAAACATTATGCAGTTGAATCATCCATCGGTAGGAAGTCAAGTAAGGATGAAGTAACAAATAAGGATGAAGCCATAAAAGTTGGTAAAAATGTTTGGCTAGCTAAGGAATTCCTTACGTATTCAGAAAAAAATGCTTAAAATGTTGCCCTTTACCTTACACTCTTTAATTTTATTACAAATGTTTACACTAGTTTGTGATTCGAACACAATAGCATGAACCCCCTAATGTGCCCATCATAATCTACCAAACTAAAAATGTAATAAATAACATCGACAAGAATTACAATGCATATTATTAAACGTCAATTGTAGACAAGAAACATAGTGAAGTACTAAATTCCATGCTATTCGTTTAATCTGATATCTTAGAATATAAAGAATAAACAGAAAATTATTTTTTAATATCTAGAGATGAATAATTGTATTCATCTCTAGATATTAAAATATTTTACTTTAAAGTATCGAAATATAAACAATTTTATATTTCTCCCTCGTAAACTTCTGAATCTTCCATTTTGCATGTGAGAAATACAGTTAAACAATTTAACAGTACAAATAATTTCCTACGGTTAGTATCTCTGGCATAGAGAAATTTAACATACAAATAAATGATTTAATTACTGCAATATCGCCTAAAGTTATCAACTGTTCATTAATATCATAGCAATAAAGCCCATAACGATTATAACTGAATATAAATAATAATTTGTGCTTGTTATAAAAATCTAATTAAAATTTTATAAGAAAAAGAAATAGTTTTGTCCTTTTTAATATATTTGGGTCATTTGAAAAGTAAATGCAACATAATATGCATATTGATTTTAGCAAAATATAAGTAATTAAAGAGATTTATTAATTCTTCTTTATATTAGAAAGTAAATATATAGATAGATAGAATATAAAGATAAGAACAATAGTTTTTCATATAGCATCAAATAATATATTATTCAAACATTTATTTTATATATATATTTGATAAGTGTATTCTAAACATTACGTTTCTAATATCTGTTAATAAAATTATTTTACTCTTATTAATCACGAATACAAACTCATGAAAAAGTATGAACTAAAATTCTTTTTTCTTTTCTTACTTGTTGAAATCATTTGATTCTTGTCATTAAAACAATCGTAACGAATCATAATCTCTAAATGACATTGAAATCTCTTGTTTTGAATAAAGAAACATAACTTTTTGAAGAAATGATTCTGAAATGGTACGGTACAGATGGATCGATATGACTAGTAAATCCGAATATTTCACGAAAGATTCGAGCACATTTCTGTATTGATATAGATAACCAATGTGACCTCATAATATCAATACACAATAAACCAAAGAAGGACGAAGTTTCTTAAAAAATTTT
The DNA here is from genome assembly GCA_026290005.1 of Latrodectus geometricus. Taxonomy (NCBI): domain Eukaryota; kingdom Metazoa; phylum Arthropoda; class Arachnida; order Araneae; family Theridiidae; genus Latrodectus; species Latrodectus geometricus. The sequence continues at coordinate 12,874 of JAPDSC010084792.1, read as the reverse complement.
ATTCATTTAAATAGATTTCATATGGAGTTTTAATTTTATACTATGGTAATTAGTTCACATACTAAAGTAAGTAATTATGAACAAAATTAATTTTTATAAAGAATAAAAGAAATGAAAAATTAAGAATTATTCATCAATAATAGAATCTTCCACTAATAAATAGTATATTTACCTTTTTTTCCAAAATCTAGCTTTTCCTTTCTTAAATTGTAATCATATACAATAAATGAGCTAACGGATCAAAAGGTTTTGTTATATAAAGTACATACGCCGAGAAAATATTTTAACACAAAATAAGAGCAGGAAAAGAAATCTAAAAGCTTCTATAAAAGATTAAAAATAAAATATGTATAACAATGCTCTTCATGAAAACTTTTCAAAATCTTACAAAAATCAATGGATCTTTCTCCATAAGGATAAGCTATAGTTATATTTGTATTCTTTTTAAGAAGATATTGCTCCAAAAAGTAAAGTAATCAGAATGTGATTGCTTAATAAATGACACTCTATTTCTACTACATAAGTAATGTTATTGCATATAAACCCAAATAAACGTTTTCTTTGTTTACATACAAAAATTCCCCAAATTCTTTCCTAGAAAACGTACCACCCTAGTCTTAAACATAGGAATAAATTTGAGCCTCAGAAACGGTATTTCTTTTTAAGCCAAGAAACGAAATACCGAAAGCATTTTTAATTCTTCAAAACTTTTATTTTCATTCATAACACAACTTTCATATCGCACTTTCACTTATGATCATAGTATATATCTTTCTGTGCTTCGATAGTAAGAAACTTATTTAAATGACTAAAAATATAATATTGACTTGTAAAAAATAAACAATGGTCATAAGAACTTTATTTGTTACATTAACTTAACAAATTAATTTTCAAAAATTAAAATTTCTTGGTAGAAAAATTCTGATAGATATAAAGTTTTAGCTTAAATGCAATCTATATCCTTTTTCTATTTCTTTCTATCTTCATTTTAATGTAGTATTTAAACTAATTTACATATTTGTTTTAAGCTAATTTATCTTAATTTTTTTATTAGAACAAATAAATATTGAAAAAATAGAATTTTCTTAAATGTTATTTCTTTTTTCCATTTTCTTTATCTTTATTTCTTACAAAGGTTTTTGTTTAAAAGCATTTTTCCATTATCAAAAAACTTATTCTTTTATCATTATATTCAAATCTTACATTCACTGAATTAGGCACTATATGAAACATTCATTTCATAAATTTTTAATTAAGTATCATTCAACCGCAAATAATTGAAACATGAAGTAGTTTTCTTTCATTGTACTTCTTTCTTTGCTTCAATGTTTACAGAATTTGAAAAATTAATTCAATTTTTTTTTCTATTATTTCATTATTATGTAGTTCAACACGTAAGTAACTTTAATACTTTAGAATAAGTACTACATAATATTTAAGTAAAAGTGGAATTATAAAAAATTAGCTCTTTATATATCACATAAAATGGAAAACTTAATTCCTGAAGTTGTCAGAAACAGGATTCCTTGAAAGCGTTAAAGCATCGATGCTGCGGGGAAGAAAATGAAAGGGTCTCTTGAATAACTGGATTTAATATTTTTTCCTGGCGAAAATTGATTTAAAAATTAAGGAAGAGAATAATTTTATTTAATTAAAAATTGATGTGCCAGAAGAGTGAATGTGTATCTCATTTTTTTTATTTTAAATTCTTTTGTTGAGAATTATAGGTAATTCACTTTATCAAAAGGATTCGCTATGAAGACCTTGTGATGTGTTTATTGATTTTATTGCTTCAAATTTTCCAAAATAAATAATGAGATATAGTTAAAACTTAAAATAAGTATTTTTATATAGATAGTTTGGAAATATTTAAGTTTTTATGTTACTAAGGCCATACCTAGAAATTTATAAATATTTAAGGAAACTGCAAATAGATTTCATTAATAGTATCTAAGTCATTTAATATTTATTCTTAAATAACTTTGAAAATCTAATAGAGCCACAAATTTTAGTTTTGATTTTCTAATGTATAATAACACCTAATTAACACGATATCGATTATGTATTAAATGCTTTTAAATAGACCATAAGGGTTGAGTAATTGAAATAGTAAATGTGCTGGTCAAAATAGAAGTTTAACATCATCCTCCTCGTTCGTAAAACCAATATGAGGCAAGTCCTGTAGCTCAGAAAGGTGCATTATCATCCTGGAAAACTCTGTTTCATGAAACAAAGTTTGCGTGATAGGATGGACCTAACTTTCTAACATTTCTCTGTACTTTTCTCCAGTGATTCTTCCTTTCAATGTTAAACAAGAAAACATGAAATGGCTTTCTATATCATGACAAATCCATTTCCATATTTGACTGTTCGTAGCAATCACTATCATAGTTCTCCAAACATGAGCAGTAGTTCCTCAAAAGGTTTTGTTGTCGGATAAGTGCAAAAAACCATTCGTCAGACGATATTAATTTCTTTCACTTACCGATCGATTGTTTTGTGAGTGTGCCACTACTGAAAACGACATTTACCATTAACAGATGTTAAAAGCGTATGAGGATTGCCACTATGCCGTAAATGTTGTGCGTGAAGATGCGTTCTAACTGTAATCACTGACACTGTAGAATACAAAAGAAAAATATAGTTTTAAATAAGCTGCGCGGTAATTTTTGCTGCATTTTTTGCTTTTTAGACATTACAATGCACTTCAATACCTGCAGTCTCTTTCATTTAGCTGCTCTTTTCGCCTTTATTTTGCTTTTTCGAACTTGTCTTACTTCACTGTGAGCTTGTTGTTGTTACTGTTGACACTTTACTTCTAGAAACACATAAAAGTCGGAATGTTTCAGTCACACTTGCTCAAACTAGACCGGCTCCTATAATCTAAACTCTTAAAAAATCTGAAAGGCTTGATATTTTACTCTTTTAAAAATATCAAGAGTTACAAAATTTCAATAAAGCTTATCAGAATACATTTTTATTTATAAAAAATAACTATTCCTATATTTAAATGTTTACGAAGCGCGTTTAAAGGTGATGCTTTTATCCAAAGGTTTTTCTGTCATTATGATAAACACTTGTAGTAATGTACTAATTAATGTACATTTATGTGATCTTTTTTATTTAAAAAATTAATAGAAGCTCTAAGCAAATTATAATTTGCTTAGAGCTTCTATTAATTTTTTAAATTAAAAAGATTTCCACAATCAGGACTTTTCAAATTGTATTTTATAATTGATTTTCTATAATTGAATTATAGCAAATGATTTATAAAAATATCTTATCCATTTAAAATGATCTTAGGCCATTTTTTTATCTAATCAACCAATTAACTTTGCTGTAATTAAAAATTAAAATTTAAATTACTTAGATTTTATAAATCAAAAAATAACAAGCAAAATATTAAACCAGATGCCTTTACCATATTTTCATTAGCATGTGTTCTTTATGTATTCACTTAAAAGAACCATTATATTAGTGTGTAACACGTTTATGTATTCCATAATCATAATAATTAAATAGTTTTGAGTGAAATTAAAAGTAATTTCTTAGTGAATGCAATATGGGCTCAAAAGAGTTCTTGTAAAATTTTTACATATGGCACACACATCATTCTCCATCTCAAGCCTCAGCCAAATAGTTAAGCCCAACTAGCGAAAATGTTTCCTTAAAATGTATTTTGCTCAAAATCAAAATTTGTTTTGTGTTGATTTTGTTCTAATAAAATTTGCATGGTGGATCATACAATATTTATTATTTAAAATGTTACTGGTTCTTTAAATCAATGCAGACAATTATAGAAATTTCAATAATCCCGATATAGTCTCTTATTTCTTATGAGACTCTTTCAAAAAAGAGGGTTATTTTTAAAGAACTAGCCATATATAGAAAAATGAAACAAAATATAAAATATGGAAAAAAGAAGCATTTGAAAAAGACTGTAACTGAACTAATTTGCCTTAATCTATTGAATCTCATTCCTGTTTTTTCTTGAAAATGACTTTGAACTTTTTTAACTCTTTAGTTGACTTACCCTTCTTAAAATGATACTTTCTCTCTTGCATAATCTCAGAAAGACCCATAGAGTAGAATTTTTTTTTACTACAACCTTTTGAGCATTAAACAATTTTGGAAAATGAATATTTAATAGGTTTAATTTTGCATAAAGATATCACCTGGTATTATTGAAATAACTATCATCCCAGTTTAGTTTTTATTTTTTTTAAATTTCGTTTGAAACAATGTTGTTGGAAAAAAGTGTTTTTTTTTTCTTTTTACTTTGTTTAAATCATTCGACTTTTCCCATCATTTTAAAGGAAAAAAATCCTTGGAAAACGTTTGCTAGAGTTTATTTTAAATAAGCAAGATTAGATGCTAATAAGACGGTATGACAAAAATACATATTGTTTTTCTTTTTGACAACAGAACTTCATAAGTTAATTTCAATTAACATGCCCAGTTGTTTAACAGGAAAGCTCACTTTTAAAAATTTTCTCGATATTGCTTTTTTTTTATTTCAATGTACTTTTCTGAGTGCATAAAAATTTATTGTTTCTTTTCAAAATATGATGTTGCTGAAAAACAAACTATTGTTTTCACCAATCAACAAAAAATGAATACTTCTTTGCTTTTATTGCTTGATGAAAAAACGCAATATGTCATTTTTAAAAATTAGCCACAAGCTTTTATAAATGTCCACCATACATGCAAAGGCTTTGAATAAAAAAACTTAACTTCTAACAAATACCAAAATATTTAAATTAGTTATTTTTAATTAAAATCTACAAAATAACATGATCTATAAAACAATATTCAAAAGTTTCTAATGAAAGGGAGGCAAATCAAACAAACTTCATGTAAATTTAATTAGGATTTGAAACACTTTACTGTATATCAATTATACAAATATCAGTTTGATCTGAAAGAATTAATACTAAATATTTTTCTATCAAAAAATTCAATCCGATTAATAAGCATATCACTGCAATCAGTGTTTCTTTATGCTTATCAGCGTTATGATGATAACAATATCAATAAACGTGTTATGTTTATAAAAATTTTTATATAGTTACAGATTCAGGGGAAAAAATCACGACACAGAGGATAGCAAAGGATTCAAATGAAGTTGTTTATAATTAGAATATTGCTGATAAGTCATAAAACATATGCTACGTTATTTTGTCATTGATAGGTAATTCAAATGAATTATTTTAATTATATTTTTTACTTCAATTTTAAAAAAAATGCAAATTCCTGCTTACAACTTTTTTAAAGTGCTTGTAAGAATATATATAGAAATAAGTACTGTTATTATTAAAATATAATTGTTAATCATTTTAATGTTTTTAAATTAAAAAGATAATGAAGCATAAATCATTTGAGTCGAAATGATCGAATTTATAATTACTTCTTCTCACTAATTTTATTGAAAATATAAAATTTTATTGTGCATTTAAGTGAATTAATAATAAAGATCATACATTATCAAGCTATTATTTTCACTATAAAAACTTATTTATAAGCATTGATAGTTATTCTGATTCAGCGTCATTTATATTTAGATAAAATAAATGAATTTGCTTTTTATTTTCACTTTAATGTGGTGCAAATAAAAATTTGTTTTGTTAAAAACATGCATTTGTATAATAATGCACTTCATCACATCTTTTGTTCACGCATTAATTTAGTTTTAAATGAATTCTTCTTGAAACTTTTCAAGAATGTGTGTGGAATGTTTGATAACGCTTTTGTTTAAGGACGATGCTTCTTTATGTTCTATCTCTTCAATATTTAATTAGAAACTTTTACTATTTGTTAACTCGGATAAATACTTATATACCATAAGTGTAAGATATAATCTCTTAAATACTATAAGAATGATATAAAAATATTTCTAATTAGATATGAAATTATCAAATACCGATAAACACTACTTGAACAATCAAATCAATGAATAAATTATTAAATTTAATTATTTTTATTTTGAATGAATATCTTTCAGAGTAAAAAAAAAAATCATAAATAAAGTTTACGATAAGCTCCACTGGAATTCGCATTGCAATGTTTGCAAAAACATTTTCAGATAGCCAATTTTTCCATTTCCAAATAATAAATAAAAAAATGTTCATAAAAATAGTAAATACACATTAATAACATATTATTACTATTATACAAATATAAGATTTAATACCAAGCATTTATTAAAAAATACAAAAATGTTTACCTTAAAATATGATTAATTTTTTAATAATTTTTCTAATAGGCAAATTATAAAAATTATAATATTAAATAAATTTACAAAGCAAACAGTTTCTATTAAGATAAATAATCTATAACCTATGCAAATTAATTATATGACCACAAAATTGCTCATATAAGCTAGCAATAAAGCTTTATTAAAAAGAAGGATAAAAAAAATGTATTAATGTAGATATTATAACTGTGGTAGAAAAGTAGATTCTAGAAAATCCTTTTAAAATATGTATTCTATAACTATATTTTTAGCTTTTAACACAATATTATCAATCATTCAATATGTAATACAATGTTAATAGAAGAAAATATTTTTAAAAAATTGTTAGCTTTTTTTTATCATAGTCAATAAAGCTTTCTACAGTGCATAAATAAAATACGTGATTAAATATATTTATTAATTTGCAATTAAACTTATTTATTAACTTGTTATGCTTTTCTCCTAACTTAATATTTTCTCTTGATACATTTTCATCGTCTCAAAAATATTTATTACAACTAAGCTCAAAACATGGCACACTCTCTAACACTACATGTCTTGTTAATTCCGGTATTAGAATAGAAATTTCATTAAAATTAATTATTTTTGTATTAATTTGTTAATAAGGAAATTGATTATACCAGAAAGATTGTGCTCATAATTTATTTATCTTAACATGCAGAAAGTCACCTATGACTCTTGATTAAATAACTCTTTATTATTTTTGTTTTTAAGCTTAAAATTAAGGCATCCAAATTTTCTAGCTATGACAAAGTACTTAAGTTAATAATTTGAATTTAGGAAAGTTTTCAAAATCTGTGTTTGCTTTTTAGGCTATTTTTAATATATTCTGTTTCAAAATTATGATTTCATTTGCTCTGAATGAATATTAAACCAACTATAAGTGAACCACATAATGCTCTGTATTACGTTTAAATATATGATCGTCATCAAATGCTATTTTTCAAAACTTTCGGTGAATAAAAGAACAAAATTTTAGTTTTTTCTATCCTGGAAAGGTTGAGTTTGCATTGACTTTTCAGCTTCAGTACAAAAATCATTATATTACACAAACAGCTGTTAATTAATAAGAAAAACCAGCATCAGCAAAAGCCGCTTTCGTTACAACCAATTCATTTCAACGACTGGATAATTCCAAAAATTTATAATGAAAAATTCTAACTGTATTGATTTGATATATATCTTGACACCATAAATTTACAGATATATATAAATGTGTGTATGTGTATATACATACACATATCTATCTATATATATAAAAAACAAAAAGTATTTTTCAAGAAGAGTTAAGAATTTAATTATAAAGCAGTTTTGTAAAAGATTTATAGTTGAATACAAACTATTATTTAATTCTATGACTTTAATCAATATTATATTTTCCACATATTTTAAGGTTCTTATGTAATAAATTGGATAAGCTATTTATATAATATAACCATTGGAATGAAACATTTTTCTCTAAAATAGTTTCAACTTGATTAAACATAATGCAAATGGCTTAGCATTTATCCAATGCAACCAAAGTACTTGTCAAAAAAATTATTTCTCTTTAAATATTATATTTTAACTGCATATAATGATGAAGCATTAAAGAAATACAAATTTATAATCTAACAAGCAATAATAACTATATCATCAATAATGGAAATGTTTCTACAAAACATTCTGACTTAGCCAGTTATTTTTTTTTATTTTATTAATTTATTTATTTATTTTTAATCTTGAGCTGAAAAACCCAATCAACAGACCCAGCAATTATAAAACATTATTTTTTACTGATTCAACTAATTCGGAATTCACATTCCTTGCACTTAAAAAAACGTGATAGTTAAAATACATTTGTATAATTCAGATCAATCTATTAAGACTTCAATGTTTAGAGCAAAGAAAAATATTTTAAATTTTAAACGATCGAATTATATTAGTCATTTATGTAACAGTATTATGAATTTCAATAAACCTACTTCTTAAATTTCATTTTATTAAAGTAAATTTATCTTTAAGGTCAGAAAGCTTAACCAATATTGAAACGAAGATAATTTATATAACTCCTTTGGAAAAGATATTTTTCGATAAATGTAAAATGTTTTGCTCAGAACGCTTAGAAGTTCAAATAAGTTGTGTTAAAGGAGCTGCACAATCAATCTGTAGAATATGCATCCCTGTTTAAAACTGATAATGTGAATTTAATGCAAAAAGTATGATATGTTATGGAAATTAATAATAATCATATGTTACGTGCGTTTATATTTTAGACATAGTTCATATCCTGCAAAGTGAATTGCCCTTTCATTTACTTTTGCACATATTTATATTTTATTTTTCCCAGAACATAATTGAAAATATTGTTAAGAAATTTTAATGAAAAATATATGATTTACTTTAATAAACAATACTGTCTCTCGTATATTATATTGGTGGTTTAGCTTCCAATATTTTAATATTTAATGAACAAACAATCATGTCTCTATTTAGAAACTTAAAAAATATTTAACCCAATGTTTTTTTCTTTAATGTGTATTGTTCATTGTGATACTATACACAAAAGTAACTTTGTATTATTTCTAAAAACTATTTGAGTATAGTAAAAGAAACTAAAAATACTTAGATATCTATATTTGAAAATATCTCTGACCAAGTTTACTGTAAAATACATATTACACTTACAAACTACACGGATATTATCTTTCCCTGTTTAGCGCATTTTGCAGATTTACAGGGTATTCTGAGTACAACTGTTTGGAGTGAGCTACCTTAACAAACGATGTAAACTTCATCCTCTTCTGCTTAGTAAGCATTTGGCTCAATGCCCGAGAGCGGAAAAGCACTTCGGCTTTAATACCCGTTATTAATGACTCCTTGTGTTTTGGGGGCTGCAAAATAAAAATAATAAATCTCAAACAATTCAACTAGTGATACTGTAAATAGAGTTACTTAGCACACAATTTTGGTTATTTTCAGTTCTTGAATACCAGTTTTGAATCATTATTTTATTGAAGTAAAAAATGACAATCGTTGTTTAAGAGTGTAAGAAACTAGTTTTCCCCTTTTGTCATTTGTCTGTAAACATTATTAAATAATTAATTCAGAGTCATTGAAAACAAGGTCATTTTTACTGTAATAGATTCTGAGCTGAACAATTAATGCTCTTGTGAACATAAAAGTGAATAGAATTTTTCTGAATAAAATCAAAAGAAATTGAATAATTGAATAATGAATAAAATCAAAAGAAAGGTTTTAAAATTAAAGCATTAAATATTCTAACTCAAAAACGGTCTAAATGACCTTGTGCAATTTTTATTTAGAAATTATGCATTCTTCAATTTTGCTGCTTTACTTAAACGCCAAACTTTATTTAGCATGAGTTAGAAATGCTGTTTTCCTGTCTAAGTTATTAGTCACACACCTTAAATTATTTAAAAGAGGGAAAAAAGTGCTTAGAAATGACGGAAGGTATCATTTATGTAATTACATTTCAGTTGAACAGTAACTTTAGACATTTGTTGTGTTTACATTTATGGATTTTAAAAATAGATGATGTCATTGTTTCTTTCAGTGACATCATTGATTTAACATAAAAAAAGCATGAATCCCAAGCCCTCTGTATGTCTCATTCTAAATACAATGATGTAAATACATTAATAACTACTCACATTTACAGTAGAAATAAATAATGAAAAATGTTATTCTTCACAGATTTAGAGTAGTTATACTTTCATTACACTGTGAGTATTTATAGTGAAATTTTTTAACCACATAACCTACAATCATTTTGCTATTTCCTGCTTTCATATTGTCGGTTTAGGTAAACTTACTTTTAAAGTAAAAAAATGTTGACAAAACTAATGTCAACTATGAACTGGTATGATAGTCAAATTTAAATTTTTGAGTATATATATACAATAAGTTTTAATTCTCTCAACCACCCTCTGAATCAAGTTTTGTATTATTACATCAGAAAATAAAGAAAAATATAAATGAGTTTAGTAATTTTGCAATTGTTCTATAACTATATCAAAACAAAAATTATTAAAATTTTCTCTACTCGTATAGTTTTGAATTTAAATGGATATATCAAATTCAAAATGAAGTTCAATTGCAATTCATTGTCACATTATCCTGCTTCCGCATCTGTTATAAACTTTGATTGATATTTTCTCGGATTCCGATTGTTTCAAAGCTTCAGCCGGATTCAAAATGAAGTACAATTGTAATTTCCAGAGATCTTTACCATCATAATATATGATGGATTATATCCATGCTATTGAATAATAATGGAAATAAATGGCTGGTAGCATTCTGATTAACATAATTTGACGTTTCTAGCAATTTCTCTTCATGAAATTATCATTGGATATGATGCTCGTATATGTTATTATGAAACTGCATATTAAAAATGGATTTATGTCTGGTGAAACCTTATTTTGTTTGCAGTTACACATCTCAGTTTTAAAGTTAAATCTCACTTTAGTTTGAATTTAATTCCTAGTCATTTGAAATAAACCAAACTTTATTCCAAACAATTCATAGAAAATTTGAGTGATACCTCTCATTGCCATAAAACAAATTACAAGTATTCATACTTGAAAAAATATTTTACGAATAATCAGTGATTGGAATTTACTCTCAGTTAACAATAATAAGAAGTTAGAATAACTTATAATTTCTAAATATAATACAATTCCTTTCTCTCACCTTGAATTATTTATTCATCATTCTCGTTCTTTGAATTATTGTCCCATTTTCCCAGGAATTTTTGTGTCTACTTCTTGATTTACAGATCTGAATTTTATTTATTATGAGAAAATGCTTAAACTTTATTCTATAACAAGATTTATTTACCGTCCACAGAACCTGGGAAATAACTATAGAATTACATAATTTTTTAAAATTTGCGTATCTGCATAAATTATTTTTGTCATTCATGTTTACAGAATTTGTAAATCTTCATATATATCAAATATATCATAATATTAAACATCAGTTACATGAAGACGTGAATTGGAATGTATTTGCACTTTTTTAGATATATGCAATTTATAATGGAATAATGTTAGTTAGCGTGTGCAGATCACATAAATTTGATGCACTAAAATTAGTTTTAAAATATCGAACAAGTACATTTTGTAGATAAATGCAACCTTTAATTAACAGTAAAAATAAAAAATAAGGAGTATTTAAAATAGAAGTTACTATATCTACAAACCAAGTTAAAGTATATAATTAAAATCATAGTATTCTCACTTTTTTTCTCACACAATGGTACATTCAGGTTACATAATTCATATACAAATATTTAAATGTTAAATAATAATTTGAAGCAGCTTAATATATATATATATATATATATGTATATATATACACTACAAAGTTCTTTTCAATATAAATTTATTAATATACATTTCAATATATTCATATTTGCTGATTTCATGATATTTTCTCAAATGAAATACGATAAATGTATGGCAAAGCACTAATATTTTAATAAACTTTCATTTTTGACATTAAAGATTTATCTTTATTGTGAATTAACATTTGCAGCTGCATGAATTTAAGCTAAAAGTAGTGTTATATGAAACTCTAATCAAGGTACATGCTTTGGGAGAATGCGTGTTTGAAAGATAACTATGTATACATTTTTCATTGTGAGGATTCAAATTAATTTAGCATAAAACTCTAGTCTTTGAAATCAATCAGATCATCAATCAATCATTTATTTGTTTTTGAAGTTGTTTTATCCAATTCTTAGCCACGTCTCATTTTGTTTTTGATTAAAAGTAGATTATTTTAACAAGTTAAAAATTAAGTTTTTTTATTTCATTTGTATCTGTTGATTTTCTTGAGTGGTGCTCTTGCTATATATTACAACAATTACATGTTGTTGTGCAATTAAAAATCGTTTTAAAAAGTATTTAATTCAGTGTTATTCATTAAACTCTTTTAATATACATTAATCTATGTTTTAACTTAAGAAAACTAATTTCTCATACAAATTAATAAAGTGTTATTAATTAACAGAAACAATAATTTAGATAAAATATTTTTCCAGAATATTCTTGAGAATATTTACTTCATGCTAAAATTATAATATGAAGATAAAATTTTAAAACTTTTAAAAAATTCTTAATTTTTGATTTCATTGGTATAAAAGTTTAAAACATAAGTCAATAAGATCAATATCAAATAATTTATTCTTAAAAATGGAATAGTATTATTCGAGTTTTATTATGCTTATTCTAATACAAATCTAAAATATAATACGTGATGAAATAGTGGCATATTTTATCTTTTATAACTCTCAGATATTTTGGATCACAAGTACTTCAAATGAGTTTTTAAACAGCCATACAGGTAAGATACCCAATCTATTGCTCTAAAGGATTACTTAAAAATTCTATTAAAGAAAATTGAGGCCGTTACTGATCATAGGAGGGTATCAACTTTTTTTAAATATTATTTCTTGATAAGCCTTGAAAAAAGACTAAGCATTGATTTAGAAAAAAATACGCCAGAGACTAATGCCATTAATAGCAAACCAAGCAGCCATGGAATTATCACGTAGTACCATTAAGGTATCATTCCCCAAAAATATGACCCTCTAATTCTGAATATACTTGAACA
>JAPDSC010084782.1:0-32257 GCA_026290005.1 Latrodectus geometricus | reverse complement strand
ATTAAATTCAATTATTATAAATAAACTGTTACATTTGAATTTAATGATGTTTTCATATTGCACTATATTACTTTTAAAATTTCTATAAGCAGTACAACTTAAATAGTTTAAATATAAAATACTAACCTGTTATCAAATTTATAACATTCTGGAGGGTGGAAACATCACTTGAGCTTGTACCACCTTTATTAGTCAAAAGTCAGCTGAAAATAGTAACAAAATATTAGAAATATAAACTTCAACATAAGTTTTAGTTCCTCAACCCAACTAACCATGCTACTGCTTTTTTACCTATCAATTAAATATTTTTATTTAGAAACTTTGATTTTTTATATACCATTCAGATTGCTTGAATTACTTTGAAATTTACATTATGTCAGAGGAAAAATTCCAAGAAAGATGAAACCCAAACCAGGTCTCTGGAATTATTTCTTTTTAAATAATTTTTACAGTAAAAATTTTAAACATAATTTTTGTTGCAAAAAATATATAAACACATATCATATATCTTTAAATTTCAAACATACAATTTGCATATTGTATACATTTACAATTAAGCAGTTTGATTATTTTTCCTTGTATTAATATGTGTAATATAAATATTTATATATTATACAAACAATCTCTTTATCATAACTTAATATATTGTTTTATTTATGCCACAATATTTATCATTGACTAACAAGGAGAACAATGAAACTCATTTTCTTTTTGGATAATTACTACATATATCACTAATTTTTTTGTCATATATTAAACATTATGCACCAGATTTTTAAAATTCTCTTCAAACAAGTTCAATCTTCAAGTTCAAAAAAATCAATTAAATAAACATATAAAGACTCCAAACCTTCAATAGTTTGTAAAGGAAAAATTCATACACAGTAAGCAACCCACCTTCATTTGATTTGGACTTAATATCTTGGTTATACATTTAATACAAATATTAATATGTAAACTGTACAATTTCTTATGCTGGAAATTAAACAATCTAATTACAAATAGGACTTTAAAATTCTTATTAATTTTATCATGTAATAAATCATGAAAATTATTTTATCAAAATTAGTTATTACATGAACATGATTAAATATGGGAAATATAGTTTAACATATGAAATATGGGAAACACAAAAAATTTTCTTTATATGGCAAAAGTATACCTTTACACATTATGTTAGTGAAAGACCATAATTTATATTCGGAAAATTTGGATACCAAAAATATTTGAATATTAGTAGACTCACATGAAATTCTTTTGAGACTTTAAAAGACCTACCAAGTAACATAAATGATTTATTTTCACTTAAGATTATATCATGAGTCTTAATGTCACATCATGACAATTGTTTGAACCTTTAAGTGTGAAATAGGTTCCTTCTAATTTTAAATAGTGCTACCCAGCTATACTAAGTCTTAACATTAATGATGATTGCCTAAGAGATTGATTCTATAATTTCAAAATTTTCTGAAATATCTGTTAATTGCACAGCATTTAATTCTTTGTATCTTAAATACACTTGCCAAAGGGGTAGATTGAAGATCTAATAAGTTTTTTCAGCTTTCCTAAATAATTTTCAAACTGGAAAACACTAAAATTATCTAGGTGGCCATACCTTTTTACATTTTCAATAAGATGTGATAGTGCATGGATACTGTATGTGATAAATTCTTTGCCATACAAAATTGTACACTTCTCAACAGACTCTAAGCAAAGAGCCACCATATTCAAAATATTTTGCAAGAGATTTTTCAATGACTAGTATTCATATTGAAAAATGTAACAAGAGGAAACAGTTGTAATATTTCTCAGATAACATATTTTTCAATAGAACTGGTTCTGTATAGAGAAAAAATTATCGCCATTCAGTAGCTTTCCAAAGATCAATGTGTTTTAAATGGCTGTTTTTTTTCACCATCATTTCTCAAAGAAGCATTAATTTCTGGATAAGTCATCTTTCGATACCATTTACCTTTTTGTCACCTACCATGTATCAAAACCATAGTAACCAGTCAACAATTTAGTACAAGTAACAAAAGCTCTTGATGGATATCACAAATTACTGCATTAACAAAAATTGAAAAGTTTTTACCCAATATTGCAAGACCAGCATAACAATTTTTGAATCTTTAACTAATTCTTCCAGAAATTCATTGATATCAGGTTTCTTTTCAACAAATAAATACCAATGAGAAAAGGTGTATCTACTATCTTTCTAATGCTACCTAAAATTGGCCAAAATTTATATGAACTGTTATACAAAGGAAATCTATCAATATGTAAATTTATGCTTATAGTAGACTGTTTTAGTTTTCAATCCATACTAGAGCTTTTGCTTAATAGTGTTTTTTAAAGAGAAATGGATATATTCACTTTCTTGAATTTTAGATACAGAAACATAAGTAGGTGTACTGAGTAATGTTCTAGCTGGCAATTTTGTATGATAAGGTTTAAGTACATTTAATATGCCATTTATAGCAACCCAAATTAAATTATGTTTCAAAAAACATTGTTTTAATTTCTCTTTAGGTACTGAATTGTTTAAGATATTTGACTCATTATATAAAGAGTTAAGTATTTTGAAATCTTTAACTGTGGCACTACATTGTTGATCTGGGTCCATGTAATTTTCATTATTGGTTTTTAATTACTATATATTATTATTATTATGCATATTTATAAACTAAAAACAATAAACAGACTAAAGTACACAATAAAATTAATATTATTTCAAACATATTGCTTGTAATTCTTATTCGGACTTACATTTTACCAGTACAAAATAAATATAAGTCTACAAAGTGACAGAATTAAATAAATAGGCATTTTAAAGATATGTACTTGTTATTTATTTAAAATAATTGATAGTACTTACCAAAATATTCTGTTATAAATGCTTGCTAAAAATGATATAATAAAAAATAGCTAATTCCAGAACGAAATATAACTAGTACAAGTAGTAGAAAAAAAAATTGGTAAACACAATGAATTTCAAATATGGCGGCCGCGCATGCGTAGAATTTTTACTTATTCTACTCGTGATTCGTTTCAATCTCTTTGGTAAATACCACGGCTGCCGCTTAATGACCACTGCATCAACAGCCGATGACGATGTCGAGCACAATGTACGGTAGAAAAAACGGTGACCGTTTCATGTATAAGATACCGGGCTCGGACCGATGAGAAAATTTGGTGAAAAGTGAGTTGCCAATGGAACCGGTGAATGGCCAGTGTAATACCAATAAGCCTCTGCTACTAGGGCTTGCATTACTTGTTTTGAAAATATTTATTTTAAAATTATTTGTTATGTAATATTAATTTTGAAAATATTTTCATAGATGTTTTATTGAAATTATTTGAAAGCTTTGATAGATAAGAAATTTTACAAAACGAAAAAAAAACTTAAAGTTTTTTAATTATAATTATAATTTCAACCTTAGATATGAAAATGTTTCTATTATAAAAGTATTTCATCATACTTAGTGTAATAAAATAGATATACAGAATAGTTTTTGCTCATAAAATGAATCTAGTTTATAAAAGTTTGAAATTGTTTAAACTCATACATTTTTTTCAATATTATAGTAAATTACATTTCAAACCGAAATTGTAAATAAAGGATATTTCATTCTGAAATTTAAAAATAAGCAACTGAGTTTATAATTTGAAAATAGAAAGAATTCATTATAAAGTACGTAAGCTCTGTTTATAGCTGGTAAATTAATTATGTAATGCGGAAAATTAAATAAATTAGCTAATCTTCTATCAAAGTTCATCATTTAAACTCATTCTGATATCGTCTCTAATTTGAATAAACTTAATTACCAAGCTTTCATTTTGGTGTAATTTTAATGTAATTTTATTTGGTCTGGTATATTATGGATAAATTCATTTTCCTTAGTTATTAAAAATATTTACGTTCTATTACTTGGAAAATGTTTTAATTTTATACGAATTACTAACAAGTGAGCTTTCAAGCATGTGTTAGTTTTAATATTAATGTTAAATTATAATTTGTAAGTTGTATATTATTTTATATCCTATAAATTTCTCGAATTATTCTCTAGTTCATTTTATAAATTCGAGCAATACTTTTTAATCTATATTGAAATTAATTTTTAATACCGATTTCACACGATTATAGAATTTATTAATAAATAATTCACACAATTATTTTATAAGTTAAAGTGTAAAATATTTCTCTCATTCAGTAGTATTGCAAATTTTTATTTGAATGTTAAACATATATTTCATTATCAGAAATTTTAGATTTTAACTTATATAGGGATAAATATATAATTATGTTAATAAGTAACAAAAGTAAAGTAAAATATATATATATATTTATATATGTATGTGTGTGTATGTGTGTGTTTAAATTTATCCTGGAAACTATGCACTTTGTATATTTGTGTGGGAAGAGACGTGACTGTACACGCGTGTGAATTGATCCAAAGAGTATATATTTAGGTACTGTCTCTAGTTTCTAATAACATTTTGTTTCTGTAAAAAGTATCCTGTAAAATGTCTGTAAAAAGTTTTCATTCAAATTTATTGAATTTAAAACAATGAGAAACTGGAGTTTGGCATGATATAACCTCTTCATCAACAAAATGGGATAATCAGAAGTGAATAAAATTTGATTTATTTGTAGATAATAATTTGAGTTCGAAGATTTTTGTTTAGATCGTGAATTCTGAACGCTATCTACAGCAGACAATGAGGTTCGTTCGTGATGCCATTGGAAAAGGTTAAATCCAAGACAAGATTTTATCAAAATGGATAAGCCCTACATTTAAGAAGAGACGTGCAAGCATTGTTAAGAAGTCTATATAATAATCACGTCATTATAATAGTTTTCCCAGTTTGCTTTGGTAATGGTTTTTTTTTTTGCTACTCTGTAACCATGACTCAACACCGATAGCTTTACTTTTATGAACAAAAAACATAAAACTCGTGTTAAAGATCTTATCTATTGAGATCAAACCAGCAACACAGAACAACTACAAATAGATGTAAGAAATTTGATATGACTTATATCAACAGACTTTTATAAGCAAGAATTAGTAACGTTTAGGCGGAAATTTTCTAATTTTAACAATAACTGTTTTGTATTATTTTAACTGTAACTTTAAGGACTGAAAGTACAAAAAAATATATTTCAGATCTGCAATTTTGTTACATACAAATTATAGAAAAAATAATCTTTGAATATAATATAAAAAGTTAAAATGGCTAGTGATCTTTTCTAACTGATTAGATTTCTCTTCAATTTTGAATGAGCGTGATAAAATTTATCGGTAAGATTTAGTAAAATGATACCTTTTATTCGTTAAACAGAAGTTTGTAAATATATGTCATTAAAAGGAGAGTTTAATCTTCTTGTAGCATATTGTCACAGGACATTTTAATCAAAGCTTTATTCACATGACTATTTCAGTTTCAAGAATTCTTTTATTAGAAGCATTATAATGCATTTAAAGAAGGGAATCGACAATGTTTACTACTGAAGATAGGACGTGAGATACTTACTGCGTGTACACACCAATGAAGTTTAAAAATTGTTATCCTTAATAGCATGCAGAGAGAAAGAGAGAGAGAGAGAGCTCTTAATTCTCCTATATTAAGATTCCAAACAAACTTTAAAACTATCTCAAGAATCCTAATCTTTCCTCCAGTAATCTGTGGTTATTTTGAATGGTCTTTATTCTTCATAGTATAAGAAATTTTAATAAAAAATGATTGCATCAATTATTATTTACCTTGTTTGCACATGGTTTGATTTTTGCAATGGTCCTTTTTCGCACACGAAACCTAATAAGACCTGGGCCTTCAATTTAAAGGGAATTTCAAATCACTACAACAATTCATACCCAAGACGGAATTCAAAATTAAGAATTATTGAAAATGAAAGGTAAAAAAAGATAACTTTTCAGTTACCAGATCAGAGTGTTTACACTATTTTCAAGGAGAAATTGCCTAACTGAATAATTGACAGTCCTTAATTTTTTTATTCAATTTTAAAGTCTGAAATGGAAAAATCGATCTTTATAGTACCTACATTTTTGTAATTATCTTGATTAAAATATTATGATAACATGCCAAACCATTTTTATGACACTTTTAAGTATTCTTTTTATATATATATATATATATATATATATATATATATATATATATATATTACAAAAAGTCCTAAATAAACAAATGTGAAATTATTAACAACGGTACAAAAATTATAGTTCAATAATTCTATAATTTCTCCAAACAATTAATGTCTTTTTTACATTAAATATATATAAGTTGAATGTGTGTTTCATTTTTTAAAAAGAATATTTAATAGTAAAGCGTTTTCAAAATGTTCCGATAAATATATGAATGAAATTTTAAATAAAAATTAATTATATAATTCCTTAAATAGAAAACTTAATATTAAATTATAAATTTGGTTTTTAAAATGTGGTTAATAGGAGGCATTTAGTCAAAATATACAATTTTTTTTGTGGTTAATATGTGATTTAATTACTAATTATTATAAATTCGTGTAATATTTCCACATTTATTAAACCAGTCATTTAATCCAATATGAATGACTGGTTTAATAAATGTAATTTAATAAAAAATAACCAATGAACTAATACAAAGTTAATTTTGTAACAATGATAACAAAATATAATATTATAGTATAATTACATTTCTTCATCAAAAACTAAACACTGCACTTTCAGAGTCATAAGTTACATAGTTTCAAATGGATTTATTCTATGCAAATTCTCTGATAAATGTTCTTTAAAGCTTCTGTTTCTGATTAGTATGAATCAGTCTGTATGATGTAATCTTAAATTAGGAATTTGATGTTTGCATGTTTACGCGAGCGATTAGTTAATTGGAGAGATTTTCCCTGAAAAGACGCTGATCAAATTAAATTAAATCTTAAGCTTCAAATGGAATTTAACTATTTGATTAGAATGACGGAGTTAGAAATTGGATATTTGATGTTTGCAATTTTACTTGTGAACAATTTAAATATTTTAAGGAGTGATCAAATAACATGATACCTACCGTTAGTCTGCAATATTAAACTATTATAAAATAACATTTAATTGCAATTATTATTAATGAATATTTTGAAATATCAAAACAAATAAAAATTTGTAAGATTATGAATATATTTTTGTTATAATAGAGTGAAGATTCATCATTACTGAAAATCATTATAAATTGTATTTGAAACTTTGTATTAATTTTAAAATATAGATATGATTTTATTTAAAAACATTATGTAATTAATAAATAA
Source organism: Latrodectus geometricus (assembly GCA_026290005.1). Classification (NCBI taxonomy): domain Eukaryota; kingdom Metazoa; phylum Arthropoda; class Arachnida; order Araneae; family Theridiidae; genus Latrodectus; species Latrodectus geometricus. Next base: position 24,960 of record JAPDSC010084782.1, on the reverse strand, counting down.
CATTTTTACATGTTCTTATGTTAAATGTGAAATGTAACTTTACACAGCACATTTTAAATTTTTTTCTTATTGTGATAAACAATTATAATTTCTTTTAAATTTATATTTAATTTCTTAGAATTAAACCAATTTAAATTTTATCAAATATTACAAAAAGGTATGAAGCAAATGTTTTTTTTCTAACTCTCAAACCTGTGAGTCATAAATTTTATCACAATTCATTCAACTTCCTTTTCAATTTTGAAATTACTATAGTTAGAAATCTTTTGAAAGTATTTTAAAATAAAAATTTTAAAGGGAATAAGTTTTTTTCTAAATGAAAAAAAATTCGATATTATATATTAATAATATACGTCAAAAATGTATAGTTCAGAGAGTTACACATGATACCGGATAGTAAAGTGAATGAATGAAATATAAGGCATCGAATCACTTCACTACATATGAAAATTACTTGAAGTGATTTACATACACTCTGATCAGTTATTATTTGTGATGCTATAGATAACTCCTTGATTTTGAAAGGATTTGTTTCGTATGCTCTTCCCTTTAAAAGTCATCACAAGGGAAAGGCCAAATGACCGAGAAGACCACAAATATTTCTGATCATCTTCTCAAGGGTAAAAACGTCCGATCACCATCCGTGGCATGTTGCACTGTCTTGCTAGAAGTGTTTTTATGACTGAAGCTTCCCTTCTAAATTCCTTTAGGATTTCCACTTCGACTTAACTGTTCAAGAAAATGTATCAGAGAATGTGGTACATAGAGGGATTGTATTGCCGAATACATAATATACAAGTATGAACAAACAATTGTAAAAAACGCAATGAACAAATAATTGTAAATTAAAATGAATCACAAACAGACATTTACAAAATATATTTTTATAACTGTCAAAAGTTTTATTAGACGTAAAATTTATAAACTCTAATTGTAATTCTAAGATTTTTCATACTAAGCTTCAGCATGTTTAGTTTAGGTTTTGACAGGTAGCTAACAGCTTAATACTATTGCAGTGTCTTTTACAAAAAACATTTTAGTGATACTTCTATTGAAAATAGGCTATATTCACATTGGCTTCAATAACGAACTCCCATCCTCTGCACATGTCAGCTCCAAATGGGCTTTATGCAGAAAGCAAAAAAAGCTCCAGTTTCATATTTTATTGTACAAAAAGCAATTAGGACAGGAAGTTAACTGAAAAAAGTTTTCGTCTTAGCTATAGGCTTCTGTGATGAGGGCATGGAGTTTTCACAGTATATATATATATATATATATCAGTTTACAATATATATATATATATATATATATATATATATATATATATATATATATGGTAGACCACTTCTTAAAACATTTTTGATAATTTTGAAATATTTGTGAAACAATGAGCTATTTAAATGCAAAATTCATCAGCTATATTAAAAATTTATGAATAAATTGCTTAGATAATTAAGTCATAAATGGTAATTAAAGAAATAAAAAGAATTATGTTACGTTAAATCGATTTCAAATATTGAAGTGTGTCTTAGATAAAATGACATAATATTACTTCTTTTCATGAAGAACTATTTTGCGAGTAATGTCACGTTTCACAAGATGATAAGAAATCTTTTTCTTCATTTTATATTTTCACATTAATTCCATGTCAATATATAAATTACATCGACTGCAAATATCTGAAATTTTCGACCCTACGTTTCGTTTTTGATGATTTTCATCTTATTTCTTTTTTTAAACTTGAATGATAAGAAAAAAGCAATTTGTTTTTATGAAATTGAAACCATGTTAGTAAGATATTTAGTTCATAAAAGATTGTCTTAACACATACAAACAGGATAACATAAATCACATAACTAGGCATAAAGATTTGTTTATTTTACGTGATTTACAAATAAATGTCGTATTGAAGTTTTACTTTTAAGAACTTTATATAATCAACTTTTCTCACAAACATTTATCTTAAAAAAATAATATCGTTTTATATTGAAATTCCAATAAAGCATATAAATTATAAAATTTTAAAACTATTCAAATTATAGAATTTATCTACAAAAGGGTTTAATTTCGGTACAAATAATAGCTATGGAAATATGTTACATAAATGTTTATGAATGAAATTATTTCTCAGAAATGGTTGATATTTAGAAAAAGGCATTCATAAATAAGTTTTATAAGATATTTTGGATTTTTATATTTTTATAGCCCATAACAGTAATCATATTTAACATTTGACGTGTGATACATTATTTGCACATTTTGTGTAACATTCTTCTAAATAATGTCAGATGAGAAGGTTCTTTAAAGGTAAAACTTCTGCAAGTTATTCTAGCAAATATATGCTAATGTTACAGGTTTCAAAAATTAATGGTACAGAAAAAATCCTTTAGATGGAAGAGAAAATGAAACTACTGCATATCTCTTCCATTACCTTGACGGTGGGGATTGAAGAAACGAGGAGGATATAATGGAAGACTCTTAATAAGTTTTCTTAGGAGTTCATTTCACTATGCTTTTTACTGTAAAAATTCTATTCAAAATAATTATTTGACACATATATCAAGTTGTATACAAAAATATAAAACTATGTTTGAATAATATACATAGTAACAAAATTTAAATGATTAATCTCATTAAATAATTAATAATTAAATGATTAAAAAAATAATTCTACTTAATTCATTAAAAATAATCACCATACTTAATAATCCTTATACATACCCAGTAGTCATTTAACCTTACATGAAAAGTAAATTAAATATTTAAAAGCGTGTTAATTAATCCATAAAATGATTTTAAAGTGAGAAAAAATGAACTTATAAAGTTGAATAGTTTTAAAAAGTTATTTTATTTTTGAAAAAATGTTTATTTTGCCTAGGTAAAATTTTCCACTTTTGTGAATAAATTTAAATATTTCAAATGTTGTTTTTACGATTGTGTTAACTAAAAGAAATATCAAAATTGATTGTATAATATTTTATCAAAAAAGAATAAATATATATATTTCCACTTAAATATTTCTAAAAATTTATATAATATCAAGTATTTAATAAATATACAAATAAAAATCTTTCATACTTTTACATTATAAGTAAATTTGTACATTAAATTTTCAGAAATCTTTTCTTATGTTTCAATTCTATAACAATATTAAAATTTGTTAAAATTCAAAAAAAGAATTGTTAGTAAGCTATATTGTTTTGAAAAGTTGTCTTATTTATGCTTATAAAGATTTGAAGGTTTATCTTTAAGTAACCTGAATGATATGATATTCAATAATTCAGATATCTGTAATTTATCAGTAAAAGTAAATAATGAAAAATTTGTATAATAAGAACATATGCAGTTATTGTTGTTTTTTGCCTGCTAGGGTGGCAATATGTGTGAGCTGTTCCACTTTTCCAACTGAACCGTAATTTAGTATGGAGTCTGACTTCCTCAGTACTTTTCCATAGGTACCAGTTTATAGGGTAAGCAACCATTCACACAATGAAAGAAAAAATACAGGAGAGAGAGAGAGAGATAATCCATGCCCAAACTGGGATTGGAACCCAGGACCTTCCCATCCGCAGCCCAGTAGACAGGGCTAAAGTAGTGGGCGGCAAAAATATTTCAAATCTTACAATTATACGAAAAAAATTTTTCGGTTTAAATAATATTGAAAATATATTGTAAAGTACACAGTTTATATCCATATTGTGTTCAGAGACACTTTAATGCTAAAATATTTTAATAATTTGTGTGCCTTTGAAAAGTTATTGAATTCTCTTATATAAATATAATGCACAATTTGCCATTTCATGAATCGAAATTTATTTTAATGACCTATCTTTCTCTTAATTTTTCTAAAACATAAAATAACAACTTTTCTTATATCTATTATAGTTTGGTAAGTGTTTAATATTATTTAAAAAATATTTGTATGTATTTATAATAACAAAACTTATATATTTAATAGTCATGACTTCTTTAATTTCAGAGAACTGGCTAATAAACGTTTAAAAAAGCTGTTAAATTAATTGTACGAAATTTGTACCCTTTAAAAGAAGGTTAACACTATAAACATTAGGATATTTTTGTGTTATTGCCTCTGTTACATATAAACATGTTACATATGTTATTAGATATATATTATTCATTCGCAAATATGATTGTTACTATTTTATAGTTACTAATTTTATAGTTTTAATTCAATTTTAAAAGTCATTTATACAAGATTATTATTACAATTATGATTTATATTTAAGTTTTAACTTGCTTGTAATGAAAATTGCATTTAAATACAAAAGTTGAAGCTTGTTGTACCTAAATTACAGTGTATTAATTATAAAAATGTATTTTATCTTTAGTTATCTTTATTATCTATTTTAAATACAATTTATGATCACATTTATTGAGATTTATTAATTTTATATGACATTAATTAAATTTTAAGAAATATAAATTCATAACTTGTGTTTAACAATAAGTTATTCGTAAATGATACGTGGAAATTAGTATGTTTTATAGAACGTGCATTTTTAAAGTAAAATGTTAGCTAATATTTCTTCTCAGCTTTCATATATTCATATGTAACAAAATATAAATATAAATTCTTGTAGCTACAGCGAGTAATCAATCTTCTTACAGAAAATATATAGCAGAGCAAATTAATGACCTGTAACACACCGTATATTGCTCGGATAAACATAAAAATCTACAGATGTTTTCATATAGCATGAAAGAAATTACTTTTTTCCACGTAAGTATCTTTAATGATGATAATCAGGCGTATAAAAATGAAATACTGCAAGAAATAAGTGTATTTTTGGATGTCACGTTTTAACAAAAATTTATGTATTATTAAATAAAAAAATATATTTTCCCCTTTTATTGATTAATTAAAGCTAAAAATTATTTTCTTGACAGTATCAATGGAAAGAATTTGGAAAAAAACTGTTGATTTTTTTATTTTTTTTAATAAGGACAATGGTCTAATTTGTTTTACATACAAAACTAAAAAAGAAATAGATAAATGTTTGGAAAAAGTGAGTTGAATGTAATATACACGAGTTTTTTTAAAAGAGTAATAAAATCTATGTAAAGTTTTTATACCTTTACTTTGTCAAGAAAGCAAAGTTTATAAATTAAATATACAAAGTTAATCAAACACTAAATTTGAACTTGCAAACAGGAACCAATTACTAAATTTTAAAAGATAATTTAAAAATCAATCATTTTGTGAATAATAACAGTTTTTATAGCATAAATGATTTATTTTAATATATTTTTCCCATAAAATTAAATTTTTATCTGAGATAATTAGATGATTGTTAAATTATATAAAATCACTAAATATTATATAGTTTTATAAGCATGTATACACATTTTACTTTTAATGTATCCTTGAATAACGGTCAAGTTTAGATTAAATTTATGATGCTCTTGAAATGATATCTTACAATGGATTATGAGTATATAATTTAAAAATATAGGGCCTTCTCCTTGATGCAAAGAATACCGAGCTCGTAAGAATAACTTTTATCTTTTAAATTATAAAAATAATTAATACAATAATGGTTCTTTATTTACTTTACACTTGAATTTTAGTAAATTATATATAAATACAAATTTGTCAATATACTAAACAATATGACATTATATATTAATAAATTACGAAGACGTTACGTACCTATTTATATGATTGAGTTTCAAGTAATAATTATTAGGTAATTTTAGAATAAAATGTTTCATGTTGAGGAAAAAAATTAAAAAGAAACAATTATGATCCAAATATTTTCATATCCAAATGATGTTTAACCTAAGTTTGAATTAAACTTCAGGATAAAATCTACTGTAATTTTCCAATCAATTATTTTTATGTATATAAATATAAAAGTAACGAATTCAAAGGAGAGTTTATTTATTTTAAATTTAGAAATTATAAATATATTATGTTATGTAGAAATCAATGCGCCTTATAATCCACGTAGCTAGGATATTTCCTTTTCAAATACCAAGAATTAAGATTGACGAGTGATAGTCAATTACTCTTTTTAAGAAATAATTTTTGCCTCCGCTTACCCTGTCTAGGTGTCAGCGTAACTGCCTACGGATAGGGAGGTCTGGGTTCGAATCCCAGTCGGGGCATGGATGTACTTTCTCTTTCTCTCTCTCCTGTCTTTGTCCTTTCCTTGTATGAATGGGCTGTGAATGGTTGCCTACTCTATAAACGGGTTCCTATGGCATGTGCGTACTGAGGAAGTCGGACTCCACACCCAATTGCGGCTTAGCTGAAAGAGTGGAGCAGCGCACCCATACTGTCAGTCTGGCTGGCACTCGACAAAAAAAAATAAATAATTTTTGCCGCCGCTTACCCTGTTTAGGTGTCAGCGTAACTGCCAACGGATGGGGAGGAGCAGGTTTCGAATCCCAGCTCGAGCAATGATGTACTTTCTCTCTCTCTATTGTCTTTGTCCTTTCCTTGTGTGAATGGTTGTCTATCCTGTAGACGGGTACCTATGGCTTGTGTGTACTAAGGAAGTCGGACTCTATACCAAATTACGGTTCAGTTGGAAAAGTGGAGCAGGGCATCCCATATTACCAGCCTGGCTGGCACATGAAAACAACAACAAGAGATAATTTATTTCGTATTATTATGGCGAAAAGTAAGAAAATGTAATAATTTTCTTCCATTTTAATAGTTTTAGAATTATTAAAAATGATTATACTTTATAAACAATGAAAACAAATATTATTTTTAATTTCAATATAACACACATATTATATTATCTCTGTACAGTTTTTATACATAAAATGAGTAATGATAAATTTTTTGAACCAATATATTTGATAAAAAACAAGCACAAATACACACATATGTGTATTTTTACTCTTTTATCACTGTTTGTATTTTTATACTTCATTGTCACTCCGTCAGCAAGATTCGTAACCCATTTCCCCGATAAATTGTGAATTTCGCTTATACGTAAACTTATTTGTAGGAAAAATTCTTTCACAAAGTTAAAAAGCGCATTTTTCGCCTTACGAGTTTTTGTAAGCACGCGAATTGTGTCACTCCTATTATGCAATGTAATTTAATTTCCTTCTTGAAAATATTTTCTCATTGAAATAACAGTTGCATAACTTTAGGGATGATGCTTTATTTTCTTTATCAGTTTTTACTTTAAAATACTATTTGTATCATTGAATGGCACCCCCATTGGAGTCAATTTAATAGTACTTTAGGAAAATGTTCGTATATAAAGTGTGGGTGAATAAGAATTTCAATAAATTCTTTTGTAGGAGAATAGAATGTATTGAATGAGCTTCAACGAAACGTAAAATTAAATTGGGTCCTATTTCCATCTTTTGTCACTTTACATTGAGCTTATGACGCATACAAATAAGAGGATCATTACACAAATTTATAAAAATCTATTCGTAAAAATGTATGTATTGTATTATAAAATATCTGAGATTAATAATTTATCTTACAAAACATTTTAGAGCATTATAAGCATACAAAGTACTTCAATTCCTATATCTAAAGAGAAATTATTACAAAATAATAAATCATTATTATAGTAAATTTGTATAAAAATCTATCAATTTCGAAAACCTCCAAAAATGGATAATTAAATTAATAAGATGTTTCCAAATATGACATTTTAGATAATAATTCATTTTAGTAGTTTTTTCTGATAAGAAGCTTTATGAATAAATAGATAAGTAAGAGAAAATATTCTGATATTAATAAATCTGTAGTGTTATATGCGATACACGATTTTTAATGTGACTATAGCAATAAATATATTTTAAGTTTAATAGAAGCCTATTTTTCCTAAATTTATCTCATGTACTATTAATTGCATTACTGTTATTGCTAATTTTTATTTGTTAGGTTTACCTAATTTATAAAGATTTGTTTATTTTAATTGACAGTTTTAATTTATTTGTTTAATATTTTCTTAACTCATGGTATGGATTATATTATTTATTAAGAAATATTTATGGATAATCAAATGCATGATCAAAATGCAGTTTTTTGTATTTATGTAAAATGTAAATACAATAAACCACATTTACAAACAAAGAAAAATAATAATTTAAAATATTCAACACTATATTTTCAGTGTCTTTTGCTTCTTATAAAAGATGAAGAAAAAAGTCTGCTTTGTACAGATTTTCAATTACAGAGGTAACTATGAACTCAATTCTTTGTTCAATTCTCAAGTAAATATTTATTAAATGTTAATAAATTTGTTATTTGTTTAATAAGATAGATAGAATTAGAAGTGTTTTAAGTTGTTAATAAATAAGTTAATCTGGTGTCATTCTTTCGCATGCGTTCAGATATTCCTGAAATACATAGGCTGAATTTAAAGCGATATTTTGTAAAAGTAATTGACAATAGGGGTACAGGAATGAAATTAGCAATAGTTATATTAGGTAAAGGTTATTATGAGGAATTAATTTTGTATCTTCTTGAGGGTCTTTTGATCACGGTCTCAACCCTAAATACAAAGAAAAAAACATTCGATAACATAATGATTTCTAAACTAATTATTCCTTTTTTTTAATAATTTTAAATTATTGCATTAGACAATGATAAACGTAAGCTATATGCACATAAGAAAGGTCGTTAGTATGAAAAATCCTTTTTCTGAAACATTGTGACAGTAACAAAAAAAAAAAAAAAAAAACCCTAAGGTGCATTGTAAGCAATTTATGTCGGATGCTCATGTTCAAGTGTATTTTAATTTATAAAAATCAAGAAACGTGAAACTTTTTAGGCATTTTTAGAAACGTGAAACTTTTTTGGAAATGAGCTATTATCAGCCGTCCTTGTTTTAGATAAGATAGTGCAATTTATTTCAGCAATAATTGTAAAAGAAATATGAGGAAATGGAGGCCTGGTTTATAAAGGCTTGATTCTCATTTAGGAAGTTGGTGAGTTTGATTCCCAACTCAACCGACCATTCGACGTATTAACTAGAGGTGGCATTAAATGAGTCTTATAGATCGCAGTCAATTCTTCAAGTGAAATTATATTTCTGCCGGCCAAATCTTAATGGCTTCTCCTTTGATCATACTTCTAAATTACGAAGACTCAAACACCTCATAGCAAATTCCACCTATTTGCCAATGCTCAACTCTGCGATTGGTACAGGGAAGTCTGTTAGTGATCACTTCTAAAACATATAGCGTTCGCGGTGTGTCAAGATTTGTCGTTCAAAACTTAAAGGATATTCAGACCAATATTTATCATGTGAACCACTATTTTGTAAATTAGATTAAATCAGTAATATGTAAGAGCAATATGTTGTGTGTATAGTTACTATAGTTAAACTTTATCAATGTATAGTTAGGTTTTCCAACATTCACTATCACCACGTCATTCGTAATATTCACTATCATCCTGGTGCATTCGATTGAAGCACTTTTCATATTCGTAAACATTATTTATGGTCATTGTTTGACAGCAATTAACGGTTAAACCATCAATTAATGTTGTTTTTAAGTATTTGAACATATTTTATGAGATTTATCTGAGAGTATTTTTTATAAATAATGAATAGAATTCACATGTCGTAAGAAAGAAAAGCTATTACCAAGTATTACGAGATTTGTATATCAAAATTGTTAGCCAAGTTACAAATTTGAAATACAAATCTCAATCTCAATTTAAACAGGCAATGTAATAAATAGGAAATAATGAATACTAAACCTTTTTTTATTTCTTTGATTTAAGAAGCATTATTTAGACTCCCTTAATAGTTTTTATTAGAAAATGTTACAACTGGTAGCTTTTTGTGGATTCTTAAAAAGAATTTTTGTTTTTAAAATGGCAGAAGGAAAACTTATTAAAAATTTCTGAAGAATTTATTAAAATTATTATAATATATAAAGTAATAAATGTTAATATTTATAAAAATAGTACTTCAAAATAAATAATTGTAAAGTGTGTGTAATATTCAAATTTAAAAAAAAAAAAGATAATATTGTCTTTTGATTTGTTTATTCCTTATGAAAAGCGATTTCATGCTTAATATTCTTATGATAGAAGAATTTAAATATAACGAAAATGTGGCGCATTATTTTAAGAGATGTTTATAAGTAAAAATTTTAATATGTTAATAAATAAAAATTTTGTGAAACTAAAGATACCAAATGTCTATTTACTCTTATAATTACGAATATTTAATTACTTATTACTTCCAATTATTTACAATTTTTCTAATCATTATCAAATTTTTTTCTCCTATAAAAGTGGCGTTAATTACATCAAATAGGTATATAATTATTTATTATATTTTCAACTGAATTTTATATAGCATATATTGGAATAAAATTATTTTGAAAAACAGATTTGATTTTAATATCTTATAATTTGTCTGTAATTTTAATTTATCCTGAAAATTATAGTTCAACATTTTTAAACAAAACTTTCCAGATTATTAAGGTTTTCCATAATGTTTTGAATTTCATTTTTAAAACCATATGAAGCATTGTTATTTTTTAATCATATAAAAAATGTAGGTTTATTTCTGAGTTAGAAAACTTTGTTTGATGTACAATACACTTTGTGGCAAATTTATTATACCTAATAGTCATTGTATGATAAATTAAAAAAATTAGTTTAAAAAGTTAATCTGACGTTAATATCAGAATATTAGAAAATGTTTCATTGTTAAAATTGAAAGAACACAATTCTGAGAGGGTTATTTTTAGCAACAACATCCTTTCAATGATGAAATTAAAAACTTTACTTTGAAAGATAAATATTAAGATAATAGTACCAAACATTTATTCTCATGGATTTAAACCTTAGTAAAATGCCAAATTTTTAAAGTAATTCTAAAAGCTTGTAAATTAAGAATACAATGATGGAAACATTGTATTCTTAAGCAAATGTTTCGAAATTTTAATTAACTAACTTTAACTAGAATTCATTAGAAGATATTGCCCGTCAAATTCTAAGGATATTGTAATTAAATGCTAAATATAACTTACGCATAATACGTATTTTATTCTTACTGTAGAATTTGATAAAATTATTTTACCTTAGAGACAATGTTTTAAGTTTTTTTAAATACATTACATTTTCTTGAGATTAAACTAAAATGATGGCAAAAATTCTGTTATATGCATGATGATAATAACTAATGTTTAGTTATTAATTAATAATAAAATTTTGGCATATTACTTTTCGTTAAAAAACGGAAATATTGAAGGTCATAAAATAATTAATATCAGTTGGTCAAAAGAATAAGATACACATTTAAGTTAAGAAGTTAAAATAAATTTTATAAAAAATTTATCTCGAAACATAAGTCTAAAATAATTTTATGAAAACCATTTGAAAAAAGTTGCTAAACAAATTCTGGAAAAATAAAAAAAAATAATTATAAAAAATGAAGTCAAACACAAATCAATTTTTCAACTAATTGTTACATTCATTAAAATAATTGAATTATAGCAACATGAGTTGAAAATGTTTTTATTGATTTTAAACGACAAACAAAAATCAATATATTTGGTGAGTGACAATAATAAATATATATTTTTTAAGAAAATCTATGTTTAAAAATTTACTCTTAAAAGGTTAACTTTTTTCAACAATGATAACGTTCTAAACTTATTATATTGAAGTCGGTTATTAAAAAATACACTTTAAAATTAAATAAACTAAAACTTTATGTGTGAAATAAATTTTTAATATATATTTTAATTCCATTAATGGGAAAACACCCAATAGAGGAATACAGATAAGGTTTTCTTTTCATGTTTCAAATTAATTACAGCATTGGGATAATTCCATTATTTATTTACAAAATCATCATTCTTAATTATAAGAGATATTTTTTTTTAAATTTAACAAAGTTGTTTTATCTTTTTGAATTAAGCTAATTATTGACATCTAATTTTGAAATACAGAAAAATGTTGATTTTTTTACAAAAAATAATTTAGCTTTTTATTGTTAGTAGATCATTGCTTGTAATCAATTAGGCATATTTATTGAACGCTAATTTAATACTCTGCATTGATAAGAACTTTTTCTTGTATGAGGATATTATCAATTATCATCTTACGATAGTGGACACGAATTATTTAATTTATCTTTTCATTGCGAAATCGTTTATAAAAATGATAAAATTCGCCTATGAAAAAGTAAAAATAGTGATGTTGATTCAAGTGTTTTCTTTTAATCATTCAATCAGGGATTTCTATGAGCCGCATTGTTTAAGGTTTAAATGAAAAGAAATAAATAACTTAAGATTAGACATGCTTTTGACAGGTACCCAAATATTGCAGAGCAGAATCGATAGTAGACTGTCACTTAACAGAATTTGAAGGGGGGCTATAATAATTGAATTATCTCAATATAGTGTATAAATACCACTCAATTAAATATGTAATTCCAATTAAGAGCATAGACATTTTGAAATTTTATTAGATAAATGAAATAGTCGCATTTTAAGTATCAATAATTGTATTTGCATAACCTATGCATGTAAATATAATGTCATTGTCAAAGTGACCACTAATAAATGTGGCCGACGAAGGTCAAAAATTAAGAAAAAAATATCATTAATAATACAGTTATTATTTGTTGGGCAATTAAAAATTATTAAATTAAAAAATTATTATTAATAAAGCTTATTACTTCACTCATTACGTTGGTCTAAGAATCTATTTTAACATTTTTTATTCATAGCCATTTTATGCAGAAAATAGACGCAATTATGAAGAAAAATTTCATCCGAATCTAATCTAAAACTATGCGATCAATAACACACTATGCTTTTAATTTTAGATATTTTATATACTGTGAGAAAAGTATCGTAATATAAGTAATAGTCATAAAAATCTTCAATGAAATTGAATTTGTTTGGCTAAATATCTGCTGGATATTTGAATAAGAATAAAAACTGTAAAAGATGCAATGAAATACATGAGAATCAGAAATTAAATGAATAAATTTCACTATACAAAATCCTTCCCCAACTTAACAAACCAATAAAAAGTTCCTTTGAAACATAATCAGTAATAAAATTATAAGAAAACTGAAAATCCAGTACATCATATAGTTGATCAAGGAAAAATTCTTAAAAAGGTATCTGTGCAAATAATGAAATAAGTGATTTATTATGATATATCTCTTTTTTGTTCTTAATATACTATGGAATTTACTTTACTTTGTGCATTTAAATTTTATTTTAAATAATTTATTCATTTATAATTGCTATATCCTTTATAATATATATTTTCCCTCTCATATATAATTATTATATCCTTTATAATTAACTTTATTCTATGAACGACCTTATACTGTAAGTACGTAATCTTATAAAACGTAATTATTTCAATAGATATATATACAAAGAGAGAGATTGATGTGTGTGTGTGCTTTTAGTGAATTAATTAACAATTATAAGTATATTCTTAATAATATCAAATAACATAAGAAAACAAAACAAATGATTTTGCATTACACTATTAAATAATAAAATCTAATATTTCATTAAATTTTACTAAATAAAGGAGGCAGTATTTATGAAAGTGAAATAAAGATCATAATCATTAAATCATGAACAAGTTAGTCAAATTTAAAGTTTTACAGGAAATATGTAAAATGTTTTTTAAGATTATTTAATTAAATGTAAAAATCGTTCGTTGTATTTACATTTAGTTTAATTAAACCAAAATGTTTAATTTCCTTCGTGTATTTAAATTTTATAGCAAATAATTATGCTGTAAAAATATCTCTATATGGAAAATTTTCCATAAAAAGATATTTTACAGAAATAATTAATTTCTTCTAATTAACTGATAAAAGTGAGAAAGTTTTTTCAGATGATAATGCACATAAATTTATGAATTAATATTAATCAGTAAATAAAATGTTTTGTAAATTTTTGAAAAAAAAGCAAACTCATTGATTTCTCTGCTAAAAATATATTATAATCTTTAAAAATGTATAGCTTCACTATATACAAACTTTTGAGAGAAATATTTCAATCCATATGTTTCAACCCTATACCATTTCTCAATACTTCAGGGAAACAATAGAAGCGTTGTTGAGTGCTTTTTCTGCTTCATGCTTTTGAAATATATTTAATGTTGTAAATTTTCCAGCTTATATTTATACAATTTCTGAAAATGTTTGTTATAATCTATTATCTTAACTATCTACATAAATATCCTAAATTTGGAAATTAATTTCTTAAATTCTGCTTGAAGTACCTTATTATTCAACTAAATATGACAAATTAGTTTTTAAGCATTAAAAAATTCAAATCACAAATTGTTGGATAAAAATTAAAGTCAATTTACTAATTTATTACTATATAAATAGAAGTACTAATTCCTCAACGCAATTTTTAATTATAAAATTTCCTTAATTTTATAATATTAATTATTGGCATACAAATGTATTTAAAATCAAATCAAAAGTTGTTTTAAATTGCAACTAACATGTAAATCAGTGAGATAAACAATTTATTAATGAATAAAAATTTATATATATTTAGTTATTTATTAATTTAGGAGAGTATTTTCTTTTATTTAATGTTGTTTTGCAACTAGCTACTCAAGCGTAATATATTTTTAACAAACATACCGTATGAAAATATTGAATTTTTAAACATTATTGAAAACATGCCAGTGAAGTGAGATAATTTGTAAAGCAAATTAAATAAAACTAATGAAACATTATTCTGGATTTCGGTCTATCGAAATGCCTTTTTTCCTGAAAAAAAAATCGAAAAAAAACAAGGGTTTTTCCAATTTATCCCCAAAAATCTTTGCCTGGTTCTAAGAAAGTCTATATAAAATATACCCTATCTTTTCAATTGATAAGTGCTCAAGAAATAGTATGAAAGTAGGACGAGAAAGATATTTTTAAAGCTCGGTAATATCATAATTTTTTACAGTACATGTGGGATAAAAAGAAATGATACAATCTGTAAAATCGCTCTTTCGTTTCAAAAGAGTATTTATCTTATGACTTAGAAAACTCTAAAGAAATGCTATAAAGAATGAAAAAAGAAGGTTAGGTAAGATCTACTTTAGTTGAATTTAGATAAATCGAGATTAATGTTTCAAGGGAAAAAATATCCCCTCATAAGGAAAATGCATCTACTACAGATTAATCATTATCTTGCGGTATTTAGTTTTATTTCATTGTACTTAAAACAAATCATTTTTGAAAGCATAAATTGAAACATTGGTTTTCTCAAATGTTTCAATTTTATAAACTTTTTAAAGCTTCCGCATTTTCTCTTTATTTATTAAAAAAAATTAAAAACTACAATTGATTTTGAATATTAGAATGAAATCTTACACAAATGAATATATTGTTAAATTAGAAATAAATGAAACTGTGATATGATTTTCAGAAATAACTGTAATATTTGCAATTCTGATCATCATCAATATACTTCTCTTAAGAAATCGTATCTATTTTGAATTGGGAAAAAAGCATTAATAATTTATCATACAATACATTTTAGAACATTATAAACATACAAAGTTCTTCGATTCCTATATCTAAAGAGAAATTATTACAAAATGTTAAATCATCATTATAGTAAATTTATATAAAAATCTATCGATTTTGAAATCCTCCAAAAATACATGGTGTTTAAATTAATAAGATGTTTCCAAATATGGCATTTTTGATAAAAAATTCCTTTTAGTAGTTTTTTTCCGATATGAAGCTTTATGAATAAGTAGATAAGGAAAATTATTCTGATATTAATAAATGTGTAGTGTTATATACAATACATGATTTTTAATGTGACTATAGCAATAAATATTTTTGAAGTTCAATAGAAGCATCTTTTTCCTAATTTATCTCATGTTCTACTAATTACATTACTTTTATTATTAATTTTTATTTGTTTGGTTTACCTAATTTTTAAAGATTCATTTATTCTAATTGTTAGTTTTTTAATTTGTTTAATATTTTCTTAACTCATCGTATGGATTATATTATTTATTAAAAAATATTTATGGATAATCAAATGCATGATGAAAATGTGGTTTATTGCATTTATGTAAACTATAAATGTAATAAATCACATTTACAGACAAAGAAAAATAATAATTTAAAATATTCAATGGTATATTTTCAGCATCTTTTGTTTCTTATAAAATATAAAGAAAAAAGTCTGCTTTGTACAGATTTTTAATTACAGAGGTAACTATGAACCTAATTCTATGTTTAATTTTCAAGTGAATATACACTACTGGCCATTAAAATTGCTACACCTGGAAGGCGACATGCTACAGACGTAAAATTTATACAAAAGGAAGAAAGTGCTGTGATATGCAAATGATTAGATTTTCAGCGCATTTGTGTAAGAAGGAGAAATGAGTACCTGCACGTTTCTGACTTTGATAAAGGTCGAATTGTAGCATACCGGGATTGCGGTTTATCTTATCGCAGTATAGCTGCACGCGTCGGTCGAGATCCAATGACTGTTAGCAGAATATGGGATCGTTGGGTTCAGGACGGTAATACGGAATGCCATGCGGGATCTCAATGGCCACCTATCACTAGCAGCACAGAAGATGGGCATATTATCCGCATGGCCGTAATGAATCGTGCATCCACGTCACGAGCCGTGAGTCAAAAAACGGGGGTCGTTTGGAAGACAACAAGTGTCTGCAAGAACAGTTCGACGACGTTTGCAGCAGCATGGACTCTCAGCTTGGAGACCATGGCTGCGGTTTCCCTTGACGCTGCGTCATAGACAAGAGCGCCTTCAATGGTGTGATCAACGACGAACCTATGCGCACGAATGGCGAGACGTCATCTTTTCAGATGAATCCAGGTTCTGTGTACAGTATCATGATGGTCACATCCGTGTTTGGCGGCATCATGGTGAACACACACTGGCAGCGTGCATTCGTCATCGTCATACTGGCCCCTCACCTGGCGTGATGGTATGGGGTGCCATTGGATACACGTCTCGGTCACCTCTTGTTCGCATTTACGGTGCTTTGAACAGTGCACGTTACATTTCTGGAGTGTTACGACCCGTGGCTCTACCCTTTATTCGAGCCCTGCGAAACCCAACGTTTCAGCAGGATAATGCCCGACCGCATGTTGCCGGTATTGTACGGACCTTTCTTAATATGGAGCATGTTTGGCTGTTGCCCTGTCCAGCACGTTCTCCAGATCTTTTACCAATAGAAAACGTCTGGTCAATGGTTGCCGAGCGACTGGCTCGTCACCAAACGCCAGTCACTACGGTTGATGAACTTTGGCATCGTGTTGAAGCTGCATGGGCATCTGTACCTGTACATGCAATCCAATCTCTGCTTGACTCAATGCCCAGGCGTATAACTGCTGTTATTACTGCCAGAGGGGGTTGTTCTGGGTACTGATTTCTCAGGATCTATCCAGCCAAATGTTTTGAAAATTTAATTAATCACTTGTTATTTCTAGTATAATATATTTTTCCAATAAATATCATTTTGTTATTTGCATTTCTTCCTGGTGTAGCAATTTTAATGGCTAGTAGTGTATATTAGTTTGGGGAAAAAGTTATCCGTTATTTTTTCGGTAGATGTCTGTAGTGATCGCTATCTCGTGAGATATCTATCAAACAATTTCAGATTTATGCTCGTTTGAAAGGTGACATTTAACACTAAAATATCCTCTTGCGTTTTTTTGTTTGATTTATTCAGTTATGAGTACAAGGTATTAAAAATTGAAGACAACAAACAAAAAATTCGATACATTTTAGTTTTTCTTTTATAATGGCGAAAATGCTAACCAGGTGGCTAAAATTGTGAAAGGTGTTTATCCTCCTATATATGACTGTAACCACCAGTTACGCACAATTTTGGTTTCGTCGATTCCGTTTGGGTATTTGGATGCTAAAGATGCACCTCGCATGGATACAACATCGTCGATAATGTCTATAAAATATCAAAAATTATCAAACTTGACAGCATGTCAGCAGTCGTAGCTTCGCACAAGACCTAAAGATCTACATGAAAACTGTTTTAAACCTTTTTACAAAGCGAATCTGAAAGAAGTTACAAAAAGTTCACGTAAAAATAATTGATTTGTTTTTTCCCAACCTAATATTAAATGTTAATAAATTTATTATTTGCTTAATAAGTTGGATAGAATTGGAATTGTTTAAAGTTGTTAATAAATAAGTTAATCGTGGGTCATTCTTTCGGATGCGTTCAGATATTCCTGAAATACGTAGGCTGAATTTAAAGTGATATTTTGTTAAAGTAATTGACAATAGGGGTACAGGAATGAAATTAGCATTAGTTATATTAGGTAAAGGATATTATGAGGAATTAATTTTGTATCTTCTTGAGTGACTTTTGATCACGATCTCAACCCTAAATACAAAGAAAAAAACATTCGATAACACAATGATTTCTAAACTAATTATTCCTTTTTTTTAATAATTTTAAATTATTGCATTAGACAATGATAAACGTAAGCTATATGCACATAAGAAAGGTCGTTAGTATGAAAAATCCTTTTTCTGAAACATTGTGACAGTAACAAAAAAAAAAAAAAAAAAAAAAAAAAAAAAAAACCTAAGGTGCATTGTAAGCAATCTATGTTGGATGCTCATGTTCAAGTGTATTTTAATTTATAAAAAATCAAGAAACGTGAAACTTTTTAGGCATTTTTAGAAACGTGAAACTTTTTTAGAAATGAGCTAAACTCAGCCGTCCTTGTTTTAGATAAGATAGTGCAATTTCTTTCAGCAATAATTGTAAAAGATATATGTGGCCATGGAGACCTGGTTTATAAAGGCTTTATTCTCATTTAGGAAGTTTGTGATTTTGTTTCCAACTCAACCAACCATTCGACGTATTAACTAGAGGTGGCATTAAATGAGTCTTACAGATCGCAGTCAACTCTTCAAGTGGAACTATATTTTTGCTGGCCAAATCTTATGGCTCTTCCCTTGATCATGCTTCTAAATTACGTAGACTAAAACAACTCATAGCAACTTCCACCTATTTGCCAATGCTCAACTCTGGGATTGGTACAGGGAAGTATGTTAGTGATCACTTCTACAACATATAGCATTCGAGGTGTGTCGAGATTTGTAGTTCAAAACTTAAAGGATATTCATACGAATATTTTTCATGTGAACCACTATTTTGTAAATTAGATTAAATCAGTAATATGTAAGAGCAATATGTTGTGTGTATAGTTACTATAGTTAAACTTTACCAATGTATACTTAGGTTTTCTAACATTCACTATCATCACGCCATTCGTAATATTCACTATCATCCTGGTGCATTCGATTGAAGCACTTTTCATATTCGTAAACATTATTTATGGTCATTGTTTGATGCCAATTAATGGTTAAACCATCAATGAATGTTGTTGCAAAGCATTTGAGCATATTCTATAAAATTTTTCTGAGAATATTTTTTATAGATAATGAATAGAATTCATATGTCACAAGAAAGAAAAGCTTTTATCAAGTATTAAGAAATTAGTATTTCAAAATTGTAAACCAAGTCACACATTTGAAATACAAATCTCAATTTCAATTTAAATATGCAATAAAATAAACAGGAAATTAAGAACACTGAACTTTTTTTTATTTCTTCGATTTAAGAAGCATTACTTAGGTTCTCTTTATAGTTTTTATGAGAAAACGTTACAACTGGTAGCTTCTTGTGGATTATTAAAAAGAATTTTTGTTCTTAACATGGCAGGAGGAAAACTTATTAAAATATTTCTGAAGATTTTATTAAATTTGATATAATATATAAAGTAATAAATGTTAATATTTAGAGAAATAGTATTTCAAAATAAACTTAATGTGTGTGTATGGCATAAAATTTACTTTTTTTCAAAAAAAAAAAGGATATACTTGTCTTCTGATTTGTTTATTCTTTGTGAAAAACAATTTCATGCTGAATTTTCTTATGATATAAGTTTTAAATATAACAAAAATGCGACGCATTCTTTTGAAGGATGTTTATAACAAATAAAAATTTTATGAAACTAAAGATACCAATTATCAATTTATTCCTTTATAGGAATAAATGACAAATTTGAATCACTTATTACTTCCAATTACTTACAATTTTACAAATCATCATAAAATTTTTTCTCCTATAAAATTGGCTTTAATTACATCAAATATGTATATAATTATTTATTACAATTTCAACTGAATTTTATATAGTATATATTGGAATAAGACTATTTTGAAAAATAGATTTGATTTTAAAATGCTATAATTTGTCTGTAATTTTATATCATCCTTAAAATTATAGTTCAACATTTTTATACAAATATTTCCAGATTATTAAGGTTTTCCATAATGTTTTGAATTTCATTTTTAAAATCCTATAAAGCATTGTTATTTTGTAATCATATAAAAATTAAGGTTTATTTCTGAGTTAAACAAAAACTTTGCTTGATGTACAATATACTTTATAGACAATTTATTAAACTTAACTGTCATTGTATGATAAATTTAAAAAATTAGTTTAAAAAGTTAATCTGACGTAAATATCAGAACATTAGGAAATGTTTCATTGTTAAAAATGAAAGAACAGAATTTTGAGAGGGTTATTTTTAGCAACAGCATCCTTTCAATGTTGAAATTAAAAACTTTATTTTGAAAGATAAATATTAAGATAATAGTACCAAACATTTATTCTCATGGATTAAAACCTTAGTAAAATGCCAAATTTTTAAAGTAATTCTTAAAGCTTGTAAATTAAGAATACAATGATGGAAACATTGTATTCTTAAGCAAATGTTTCGAAATTTTAATTAACTAACTTTAACTAGAATTCGTTAGAAGATATTGCCCGTCAAATTCTAAGGATATTGTAATTAAATGCTAAATATAACTTCATTCTTATTATAAAATTGGATAAAATTATTTTAGCTTAGAAACAATGCTTAAACTTTTTTAAATTAATTACATTTTTACTTGAGATTAAACTAAAATAATGGCAAAAAAATCTTTTCTGGTGAAAAAAGTTGTTACATGGATGAACATTATAAATAATTATTTATTAATAATAAAATAATGGCAGGTTATCTTTGGTAAAAAAACGGATATGTTTAAGGTCAAAAAATAATTATTATCAGTGGGTCAAAAGAATAAGATACGTATTTAAGTTAAGAAATTAAAATAAGTTTAATAAAAAAATTTATCTCGAGACATAAGTCTAAAATAATATTATGAAGATCATTTGAAAAAATTTGCCAAAGAAAATCTCAAAAAAAAAAAAAAAAATATTATAAAAAAGAGTGAAGTCAAACACAAACTGATTTTATAACTTATTGATAGATTCATTAAAACTTATTGTATTATAACCATGAATTGAAACTCTTTCTATTGATTTTAAAAGTCAAACAAAAATCAATATATTTAGTGGGCTAGAAAAATAAATTTTTATTTTTTTAAGAAAATCTATGTTTAAAAACTTAAATTTCTCTTAAAAGGTTAACTTTTTCTTACAATGATAACGTTCTTAACTTATTATATTCTAGTCGGTTGTTAATAAATACATTTTAAAATTAAATAAACTAATACTTAATGAGTAAAATGAGTTTAATATATATTTTAATACGATCAAGTGAAAAACAGCTAAAAAAGAAATACAGATAAGGTTTACTCTTCAAGTTTCAAAATAATCTTCAGTATCTTTAATTTGTTTCCATATCTATATTACTCAGTCTATTTATTATTTTTCTTTATTACTCATTTGTAATAGTTTTAGCATTGAGTAAAAGAGATTATTTATTTACGAAATCATCATTTGTAATTATAAGGGATTCTATTTTTAAATTTAACAAAGTTATTTTATAAATTTGATTAAGCTAATTATTGACATCTAATTTTAAAATATTGAAAAATGTTTATTTTTTTCAAACTTCATAGAAAATTTAGCTTCTTATCGTTAGTGGATCATTGCTTGTAATCAATTAGGCATATTTATTGTACACTAATTTAATACTCTGCATTGATAAGAACTTTTCCCTGTATGAGAATATCATCAAATATCATCTTACAATAGAAGACACGAATTATTCATTTTATATTTTCATTGTGAAATTGTTTATAAAAATGATAAAATTAACTTATAAAAAAGTAAAAATAGCAATGTTGATTCAAATATTTTCTTTTAATCATTCAATGAGAGATTTCTATGAGCCGCATTGCTTAAGATTCAAATTGAAAGCAATGAATAACTTTAGATTAGACACACTTTTGACAGGTACTTAAATATTGTAGAGTAGTATCGATATTAGACTGTCACTTACTGAATTTTAATGGGCTATAATAATTGAATTGTCTCAATATAAGTACCACTTAATTAAATAAGCAATTTTCATTGGATGTTAAATATTTTAAAATTTTATTCCATAAATGTAATAGTTACATTTTAAGTATCAATAACTGTATTAGTATAATCTATGTATGAAAACATAACGTCATTGTCAAAATGACTAACAATAAATGTGGCTGACGAAGGTCGGAAACTAAAAAAAAATTATAATTAATAATACAGTTATTATTTGTTAGATAATTAAAAACCATTAAATTAAAAAATACTATTAGTTATAATGTTTATTACTTCACTCATAATGTTGGTTCAATACTCTAATTTTAACATTTTTTTATTCATAGCCCTTTTATGCAGAAAATAGGCACAAAAAATTTTATCCGAGCCTCCATCAATAACATTATGGTTTTGATTTTAGATATATTATGTATACTGTGAGAAAATTATCGTAATATATTCATATCTTTAATAAGATTAAATTTGATTGTCTAAATAAAGTCTAAATATCTGCTGGATATTTGGAAAGGAATAAAAACAATAAAAATGCAATGAAATACATTAAAATCACAATGATTAAATTTCATTATACAAAATCATTTCCAAACTTATCAAACCAATAAAATGTTTCTTTGAGACATAATCAGTAATAAAATTATAAGAAAACAGAAACTCCAATGCATCATATAATTGATCAAGGAAAAAACTCTTAAAAAGATAATTGTGCAAATAATGAGCAAAATGATTTATTATGATATATCTTATTTTTGTCCTTAATATAATATTAAATTTACTTTAATTTACTTCGCGTATTTAAATTTTATTTCAAATAATTTATTCATTTATAATTGTTATACGCTTTATAATATATATTTTTCCTCTAATATATTATCCTTATAATTAACTTTATTGTATGAATGATTTTATACTATAGAATACGTAATCTCATTAAACGTAATTATTTATCTATACACATAGAGAGATATTGATGAATGTGTGCGCTTTTAGTGAATTAACTAACAATTATAAGTACTCTTAACAACGTCAAATAGCATAAGAAAAAAAAACAAATGCTTATACATTACATTATTAAACAATAAAATCTAATATTTCTTTAATGTTACTAAATAAAAGTAACAGTATTTATGAAAGTGAAATAAAGATCATAATCATTAAATCATGAACAAGTTGGTCAAATTAAAAGTGTTACAAGAAATTTGTAAAATCGTTTTTTTAAGATCATTTAATTAAATGTAAAAATCTTTCGTTGTATTTACATTTAGTTTAATTTAACCAAAATGTTTAATTTCCTTCGTGTATTTAAATTTTATAGCAAATAAATATGCTGTAAAAATATCTCTATAAGGAAAATTTTCCATAAAGAGATATTTTACAGAAATTATTAATTTCTAATTAATTGATAAAAGTGAGGAAGTTTTTTCAGATGAGAATGCACATAAATTTATGAATTAATATTAATCAGTAAATAAAACGTTTTGTAAATTTTTGAAAAAAAAGCAAACTCATTGATTTCTCTGCTAAAAATATATTATAATCTTTAAAAATGTATAGCTTCACTATATACAAACTTTTGAGAGAAATATTTCAATCCATATGTTTCAACCCTATACCATTTCTCAATACTTCAGGAAAACAATAGAAGCGTTGTTGAGTGCTTTTTCTGCTTCATGCTTTTGAAATATATTTAATGTTGTAAGTTTTCCAGCTTATATTTATACAATTTCTGAAAATATTTGTCATAATCTATTATTTTAACTATCTTAATAAATATCCTTCAATTTGGAAATTAATTTCTTAAATTCTGCTTGAAGTACCTTATTATTCAACAAAGTATGACAAATTAGTTTTTGAGCATTAAAAAATTCAAATCACAAATTGTTGGATAAAAATTAAAGTCAATTTACTAATTTATTACTATATAAATAGCAGTATTAATTCCTCAACGCAATTTTTAATTATAAAATTTCCTTAATTTTATAATATTAATTATTGACATACAAATGTATTTAAAATCAAATCAAAAGTTGTTTTAAATTACATTTAACATGTAAATTAGTGAGATAAACAATTTATTAATGAATAAAAATTTATACATACATTTATTTGTTAATTTAGGAGAATATTTTCTTTTATTTAATGTTGTTTTGCAACTAGCTACTCAAGCATAATATATTTTTAACAAACATATCATATGAAAATATTGAATTTTTAAACATTATTGAAATTATGCCAGTGAAATGAGGTAATTTATAAAGCAAATTAAATAAAACTAATGAAGAATTATTCTGCATTTTGGTCTATCGAAATGCCTTTTTTCCTGAAAAAAAATCGAAAAATAAACAAGGGCTTTTCCAACTTATCCCCAAAAATCTTTGCCTAATTCTAAGAAAGTCTATATAAAATAAACCCCATCTTTTCAATTGATAAGTGCTCAAGAAATAGTATGAAAGTAGGACGAGAAAGATAACTTTAAAGCCCGGTAATATCATAATTTTTTACAGTACATGTGGGATAAAAAGAAATGATACAATCTGTAAAATCGCTCTTTCTTTTCAAAAGAGTATTTATCTTATGACTTAAAAAATTCTAAAAAAAAATGCTATAAAGAACGAAAAAAGAAGGTTAGGTAAGATCTA
>JAPDSC010084777.1:1163-14017 GCA_026290005.1 Latrodectus geometricus | reverse complement strand
TTCAGCATCCAAAATCTCACCACTGAGACAGAAGGGGCTAGAAGGACTATCCCCCAAATTGAAACAAAAAATTTCAATATAAACCGTCATGTCCAGATGCCAGTCAAAAGGCAACAACTTGAAAAGTCAGGGAGGTTGACTATGGCATTTCTCCATCACTTTTCATTTGTTCAATCTTTTAGTAATGGCAATCATTTTATATTTACTGTGCATCTTTCTTATAAGAGATCTGCATTGTAATACAGAATCCAAGATTAATCAAGAAGCTATTTTCACTCATCCTCATGGAGAAACACTAATAAGTTTCAAAATTCAGTTTTTCAGAAAAATTAAAGTTTGAAATTTAATAATTTCAAAACACTTAATATTTTACCATTTGCTAGAGAAACACAAATATATTAAAAGTAATAATTTAGTAAATATTTTACAAAACAGAATATCACTTAATATAAATGAATTTTAATTTGTGCTCCATTAAAATATCAGAAGAATGAAGTGTTCTTCCTTTAAAAAACACGTTATTTTCCAATTAATATAAAAAATAAAAGTGAATTTTTTTATTCTTAACATAAAATTTTAAATATGCCAGAAATATTAAACATTTATAAAGTGTGAATTTTTTACAATATTTTTTATACTTCTAAGCACAATTCAGAAATTATTCAATTCTTTATCAGTAAAGCTAATTTAGTAAATACATGGCAAAACTATTTCAGTAAAACCCCAGGTAAATGTTAAATTAATGTGTTAGAAGAATGAGAAGTTTTTTTACTATATAAATTTATATACTTAGTAATCATATTTAAGAATTCAAAAAGATTTACAATGGAGAAATTACTTCAATATCGTATATACTATTAATTACTTGAAGATAAAGAAAACTGAATGAAAAACTAAAATCATTCCTAACCGCTTGAAAGAAATTTTAAACTCTAAAAATTTGAACAAATCAAGTATAGTGGCTGTTGTCTTAGCTTTAGTTTCCCATCAAGTTCGTTTTAATTGCTATAAAATGACAGATTAATATCTATTAGGAATCAAAGTTATATTACCGTTTCTCCAATATGAAAAGTAATCCGAGTTCGTAACGGAATTCGAAAATTAATCATTAATAGGCTGTATTTTTATTTAATTAGAGTGGATATAAAAAAATTTTAAAATACAAAAAACAAATGCATGAAAATTATTTAGCTTTCATATTTTAAACTAATAATAATCTATTATTTGTGGAACACATTATACCTTCTGCTAAAAAACAAGAACTACAGCTAATGTAATAATTCATACTTTATTTGTAGAAAATACTTACCCTCAGAAGTAGCCCGCCTCCTTTTCAAAACAGGCGTCTTCACCTTTTGTTGTTTACCTTAATGAGAAGGAAAAATACTGGGGTAAATCAAAAAGTTTCCAATATTATTAGGTTTACTTTATTTTGATATATACCACAAAATTTTTAATGTACCACTTAACCTAACATTTGAAGTTATCGCAAAATTTACAGTTATGTATACCTCTAGAATGTATTTCAAACACTAGATACAAACTTCTATATATTTCGAAATATATAGTTTTAACCTTGTCACACATTGACTTTCTTTCAATTTTTAAATTAATATTCATTTCATCGAAGTACTTGGGAGTTTTCCACATTTTTTCAATACAAATACAATCCTCCATCAATGAATGCTCCCTTACGGCAATTAAAATTTATTCCTCACATCGGACTTCAGCCGTTAGGTTGTCCACTATGAAATGTCAAAATATAGCTAGACAGTAAAGGTCCGATATTGATGTGACTAACTGGTTAACGAGCTCTTTAACAATGAAATAGGCTGGTTATGCTGACAAAACTAAGAACCCAGCAGAAAGAAAACTTTATTTCTTTTAGCAAAACCAAGATTTTGTAAGACACTGGACGAAAGTTCTGAGGAAAATTTAGTGTACGGCAGTGTTTCTCAACCTTTTAGTATTCACGGCCCAATTTTCAATCATAATTTTCATCGCCCCCCCTTCCCACCGCATACAATAAAATATATACAATAATGTATTTTGAGTATTTTGACGCTAAACCTACACTGCAACCTTAATTTTAAACTTTACAAATTACCAAGAATACCGAAATTTATTGGCATTTTGCATCACCGAACCTCAGCATTGAAAAACCAAGAATCCTATGCTTTTTTATTGCTCTTGCGTCCCGCCATGTCGGGCATTCTCACGGTTTCGCGAGAAGTTTTGATTTGTCTGGAATTTGTCTGGTCAGCAAAAAATTAAGCTAGGAGCGTGCGCAGATGTGAACAAATGTTTTCTCATAGGAAGGAGAAAGTTCTATGACGCCAATTTCAATTCAAGACAATCTCATTCGAGTCGATCCTTCTATCGCTATTGAATCTATTCTGAATGTGTATATTATATACATTTTCGTGTAATTGCAATTCACCATATTAAATATTCACGGCAGCAGACTTATGCAGAATCATGGATAAATTTTTAAACGGGCGTAAGCGAGCATTAGACGATAGACAAGCATCAACAAGTACACAGATGAGTGTGGTTCCGAAAATAAAATCAAGAAAATATTCTCAAGAATACATAAATTTTGGGTTCACTAGTACTGAAGTAAATGAAGAAAGGCCCCTGTATATCATTTGCTCAAAAATGTTGGCGGCAGACAGCCTGAAACCTAATAAACTTAAACGACATTTGGAAACGCTCCATAGTGAGTACGTTAACAAACCCAGAGAATTCTTCAAATTAAAATTAAAATCATATGAAAAGCAAAAATCATTGTTTAAAAAAACTTTGTCTGTGAATGAAAAAGCTGTAATTGCCTCTTACAAAGTTTCATATAAAATAGCCAGATGTAAAAAGCCTCACACCATTGGTGAAGAGCTTATTTTGCCAGCCGCGATTGATATTGTAGAAATAATGTTTGGAAATAATTTTGCAAAACAAATGCAGTCTATACCTCTTTCAAATGATACTGTTGCCCGTCGAATTGCTGATATAGCTGAAGATGTAGAGTGTCAGCTTTTGTCGAAGTTGAGTTACAAATTGTTTTCAATACAACTCGATGAGGCAACAGATAGTAATAAAGATGCTCATTTCATTGCCTATGTTAGATTTTGTGATGATTTATCAGTAGTAGAAGAATTACTTCTCTGCAAACCAATAGAACTCAAAGCAACAGCACTCACTTTATTTACTATCTTAAATGATTTTATGAACGAGGCAAACATAGAATGGAAAAATTGCGTCGGATTATGCACGGATGGTGCTCGTTCTATGTCAGGAAGATTCCAAAGTATTCAAGCACTTGTGAAACAAAAATCACCACAGTGCGTCTGGACACATTGCATGATCTACAGAGAAGATTTGGCTTCCTAAGAAATGGGCCCTGGTTCGAATATTGTGTTAACTACGGTTGTAACCGTAGTAAATTATATAAAAATGAGACCCCTGAAATCAAGAATCTTTTCCGCACTTTGTAAAGACATAGGTGCAGTACATTCAGCGTTACTATTTTATTGCGAGGCAAGATGATTATCACGAGGCTCTTACAAGGAAGAAAAGAACTGACTCCTGGGGTTCCTCGTAATTATCATAACCGTGTTTCTAATTCTCCAGTCCAGGCTACAGCCAAGTGGTTATTGAAATGGCGGTTAACCTTTTTGTCAAAGTAAAGGGGGTATATGGGGGATTAGTCACCAAGAGAAGCTAATATGCATAGAATGAGAATAGTTACGCAAGGAGAGCCCTTAAACTCCCGCGAGGCTCTTACAAGGAAGAAAAGAACTGATTCCTGGGGTTCCTCGTAATTGTCATAACCATGTTTATTTAAACTAAAATTTCTGAGGGGGCATTAAGAGTGCTTTCGTAAAACTGAGAATATTACGAGGCGTGACAAAGATTCAATTGCGATTTTACTTGAGAATAGAAAAACCTAAGCTAGAACCATCAAACTTTGAAATAACTACAATTTAGAATAGTCAAAGTCTATTGCAGACAAAATGTAATGAATTTACCAACTCTAGAAGATTGCAATGGTCAACTCTACACTATACTTTTTCAAACATATTTTCAAAAATTTCCCAGTGAAAATGTTATATTCTGCTACTGCCCAGGACTTAAATTTTATTTCACATCACATTTAGAAAAGATAATTAAGTATTTACAGATTTTATTTTACTGAGGATAAATGGGAAACATTTTTAAAATGGAATCAATGAAAACTCTTACCGGAGGAGCTTATAGAAAGAGATTGCATAAGATCCGTCAGAGAAGCAATTGAAGAATCCATTTCTGAAAGAATATTAAAAAAATTTAAAAAATATATTCATATTATAACTGGCAATTTTTATTTTAAAGCTAATTTTATTCTTTTTGGTTCATTATTCTTAAATGTAAATTCTTAAGCATAAAGCTGATGTTTAGAATTTATTGGATTCTCACTCTACTATAAATATTTGTACATGCAATTTCTACCGTATTTTACCCCCACAAATAATGTAGTAAGATTTGAGCTTATGAGCTGTTGCATGATGGAATCATTTGTTTTTTCAGAAGTTTTATTAAGCAGACATTTTCACCTGGATTTTAATACATATAAAATAATTAAATAGCAAATAATCAGCTGGACGAATTCAACTTAATTACGACTTTTTAGTTAAGATTGATAATTAGACAGGGTCCTACAACTCTAACATTTATTACGAAATAAAATGTGACGCCCAAAATCAGACTGAAATATATAATTAAAACCTTGAGTAAGTGCTATTTATTCAGCTTCTAGTGCAGATCATAATTTCTAAAAGCTTTATATTAAACCTAAGCTTTGCTTATCATTGAAAAAATCTACGTGATGGACAACAATCTTTTTGAAGGATATTTTTAGTTTCATTAAAAACAGGTATATTTAAAATTCTTATTCTGGAACACTGATTTTTAAATTTTTCTGTAGTGTTACATTTCCCCCCTGTATGGCTACCCTTCCATCACGGCATTCCTTCGAATAAATTAGATTAAATGTAAATAATCATTGCCCCATTTGATTAGAAGTAATTTTGCAATTTTCGTTGACTAATTCAGAAGTATTTCACAGGATATTTTTCAAAATACACAATCCCTAATTTTCTATTACAAATTTAAGAAACTTTAAAATTAATATTTCACGTACAAAAATTTCAATGATTTACAAATCATGCCAGACTCTAGACAATAAATATAATAAAACACAGTATAATAACTTCCAGTTTTCTATTATTTCATATTAACATTAAAGAATAATTTTACTACAAAACTGAGTCAAACTGTTATTTTCTAAAAATTTATGTTTACAGTTCACAGAATTCAATTTTATTCAAATGAAAGCATTGGATAAACTTCGATTTTGTTCAACGAAATCTAATTGTAAATTTTTCATTTTATTTGATTACATTGAAATACCTTGAACATATCTATGAATTCTCCTGCACTCCATGCATTTTGAGACTGATGTAAATCAATTTACTTAATTTTTAAGAAAATTTTAAAAAGTGCCAGTTTAAATTTAGAATTTCGAAATGCATACCTAAACTACAGTTCCCAAAAATGTACTTACGAATTCCAGTTTTATTTTAAAATTAAAATAAAAATATTGCTTTATTCATTCAAAATATTTGAAAATGAGAATTTTCTAGTATCTACCATGGCAAAACTACATAAAGTGTTTTATGAACATGGTAAAGCTTTCATTTTGAGAATCAAAAAGAAACGTTACCTCAAATATTTACATACACTTTGAAGAAATTTATGCACGTATTGCAATACTTTTGTCACATAGTATTTTGTAGGATATTCTGCAGCATTTACAATAGCTTTCAAACTTCTGGGTACAGAGCTTGCAGTTTTTTTCTTCAAAATTTACAGTATTCCTCCTTTTTACCATTACAGTTTTTGTTTCGTTTTTCGCATTAATACGCCACAGGCGAATGTTGAAGGCTGTTGGGTTTTGTGGCGCCAAAAATTAAGTTTTAAAGAAAATTGACATATTATAGACAAAACCCAAACTCAACTTTAAAAATTTAAAATACAAAAATTAATGTATATATTTATTTTAAAATCCAAAAAAACATAAGAATATAAAAATAAAATAAAATTCAAACAAAATTAATGAAACCAATTTCCCTAAGAAAGGAAAAAAGGTTTCTGTGGGGTGGCTCCCCCACCAAATCATACATAGTTAAAATGTCTGTATCAAAAAATATAAAACGGTAAAAGTTAAAATAGGGGCATGATATTAAAATATGATGAACAGTGTATGGTACATCACACGTTTCACACCATGGATTTAATTCACTTAAAAACAAATGTCTGTGTGTGAAACGTGTGTGTCCGATACGAAGGCGAGTCAATCTGACATCTGCTCTTCGTAACGGTAAAACTGATGATGGGATGAGGTATGAAAAGATGGCACGTAGTTTGTTTGCGACCTGCATATTCCATGACTCCTGCCAGAGAGAGTTAACAAATCTTTTAACAACCCTTCTCACAGCGAACAGAGGGACAGATGAATGAAGTACAGACGATGCAGCTTTAGCGGCTGCATCTGCCTTTACATTTCCCTCTAGACCTACATGACCTGGGACCCAACAGAAAATGTCGTAACCTTTGCCTATGTAGATGAGAGCATTCTGCCTCTGACCACGGAGGAGAATAGAGCTTGACTGACTGTCAACTTATTACTTATACACTACTTGTTATTTGCTACTTTTACTTGTTATTGTTTTATATAATAAAGTTAATAAAAATCTACACGAGGTCCGTAGTTTTAATTTAAACTAATTACAACACCAGAAGCGTTTTGAATTTAAGGGCTAACATTATCCTGATAAAATATTGCTTCCAATTTTCAAATTTTGGGCGGATTATTTTAAATTGCCCTTTAAAATATTTAAATAAAGAGCATGTTCATTATGGCATTAATAAATACCAAATTACCTAAACCTAACATACACACCCACACAAGGACAACTCCACCGCCATGCTTTAGCGTTCCAAACAAGATCTTGGGACTAAATTCCTAATTTTTTTCTCCATACAATTATACGCCCATCCGAACGAAAAATGTTATATTTATAAATAAGACAATTCCAATACGCTTCGAATTTGTCATTAATTTTACGAAGGAAAACCTAAACTTTCTATTTTTTGCTCATACAAAAACTTTTCTTCAAGCAGTGCACCCATGTAATCCAGCTGATCTGACTACTCTTCGAACAATTTTAAGGTAAAAGTAGAGAATTCGATAAATTCTGTAGAAATGTTTGCAGCGCTCAAACGTAAATTTTTAAAAATTTCCAGACTATCAATTTTGATCATATTGAGTTAATTTTACCGGGCGACAACTTCTTATTTTCAATTCTATTTTCTTTAAAGTTTTTTTTATCACATGTTGCATTGTACAACGGGGTAACTTTACTAATTTGGCGATTTCCCGGATAAATATTTCATTTTTATGATGGAAAGTTATCTACTGTATTTTTCGCCGTATAAGACGCACCGGTATATAAGACGCACCCAATTTTAAAGGAGGCAAATCTAGAAAAAAAAGACTATGAACCAAATTCTGTAGTAAAATATTTTATATCAACTGTATAACGTGCACGATGACTCCCCGTAGAATTGTTTCTTTTGGAAATGTTTTCCTTTTAAAGATCAACATTTGGGGCAGTTTGGTACCATCTGCACAGCAGGATAGGACAACCGAGTAGTGGGTTTTCTCATGCCCTGAGGTTTTTACGGTTATGCTTTTGGCTCCTTTGTTATCTACGGTTCTGTTAGATGGCACATCAAACGTTAGCGGGACTTCATCCATGTTCCCAATCTGGCTCATTTCAAAGTTATTCTTCTTCCTCGCATCAATAACAAACTTATGAAAAGACAGAATCTTTGATTCGTATTCCTTGCCATGGTGGGCTTTTGTATTTGCCGTATAAGACGCAGGCACTTTTTCCCCCCGATTTTTGGGGAGAAAAAGTGCGTCTTATACGGCGAAAAATACGGTATTTTCGAATGTTGTTCGTAGTTTCTTTACGCCTAAGGACATCTTTAAATATGATATAAAATGTAAAGTAAGCATAAAGGTCAAACTATTTTTTTAAATGTCACCAAAATTAAAAAGGTGCTGAGAAAAAGTTTATGAAATTTCACGAAAATGTTTCGGTGTACGATAACTTTTGTGGCGTGTTTTATCTGATTCATTGCTTTCAATTATAGAAAAAGAAAATAAGTCAATATTATAAAGCAAAAAGTTTGGGTTCATTTTGAGTAGAATGGAAAAGATACGAAAAATATTGGCCTTATATTCGATTTCAATTCCATACTACAGCGATTTTCCTACACGCTTATGACAAGTGTATGAATACTTTTGAGAGCCACAGTATTATGTTAATGACCAATCATTAAAACTGATATTTTTTTAAAAAAAATAATTTCTCTAAAATCAGAGACCTTATGAAACGATTATAAAAAAAGTATTTCGCCCTTCAAATTATATTTAAAAATTCTGACACTTTTAAAAATTGTTCCCTTAAAGAATTAGATTATTCTAAAAAAGTTTACATGAACTTTAAATTTAAAAATATCTGAAGTTTGAAATATTTGGACCAAAGCATTGAAATACTTATAAGCATAATACGAGTATATTGGAATACTTAAGTGTAGCATCAAAAAACAAGTTGTACGAAAATATTGCCTCAATTTAAAATTCAAGTATCAAAATTAAATTGTTAATCTTGACAAATGACTCTGGAAAAATTTAATCTTTTGTTAATAAACAATATTCGAAAATATTTAATTTTAAACAATTTTTCAGTTTATAAGTTGGATTTTTAAGACCTAATTATTTCAAGTCTTAAAAATTACTTGGGTTTTTAAGACTTGGAATTTAAGACATCGATTTTTAAATCTTAGGCGACTGCATCGAACTTTAAATTTAGCTACTGAAACCAGTAAACATACAAATAAATACTCAATTAATACTTACAATCATTCCAATAATATATTTAGGAATAAACACGTAGTTCTATTTATTGTAATTAAGTAAAATTTACGCATAGTGCCATTCATTTCCAAAGGAGTTTTCAAAGCAACAGTTAAAAAGCAAAACAAATTGATTCTGTCACAATCGCATAAATATTGACATGTATAGTCATACGGCTGTATGATTATATTTAACTCAAAAGTTCTTGAAGCAGTAAAGGTTTTTCACTGTTTCGGAGTGAAAAGCACATTTTCTTTATAGGTGTATATTAATTAAATATACAGAAGTGTTTCACAGGATATTTCTCCTAGTACAGTCCCTGGTTTTCTATTACAAATTTAGATTTAAGAAATTAGATTTGAGGTTTAATTTTCCACGTACAAAAATTTCAATTCTTCACAAATCAGTCAGAAACTTTACATAATATAAGTTTCCATTAATACCAGTTTTACATTCTGTCATGCATTAATGAATAATTTTACTGCAAAACGAAGTCATACTCCACATTGTTTTGTAATTTTTAAAAACTTAAAATATTTACCGACAGTTCAAAGAAAATTTAAGAGAATTTGAAATATTTGTAGTTTTCCAAATGAAACAATTGCCTAAACTTCGATTCTGTTTCAATGAAATCTGTTAGAAATTTTTCACTTTATTTGATTAACATTGAAATATCATGAACATTTCTATGAATTCTCTGCTAGCTAAAAATGCATTTAGAGATTGCTAAAATTTAGAATTTTAATATAAAAAAGTGCCAGCAAAATTGCTCAAACTCTAAATGCAAACTATTGTTAATGACTAATCATTAAAACTCTGGCTTTTAAATAAAATAAGTTGTTAAAGACTTTGTATAATGTTTCTAAAAATATTTTACAAGTTGCATCTAAAATTATGATAGTTTCAAATATTTTTCCCTAAATACATGAATTTCTAAAAGTATACACGAAATTGAAACTTCTGAAGTTTGAAATATTTGGACATGAGCGTATTAAGTTTGAATTTAGAGTACGAAGAAATAACTTTTATTATCTACTTACATACAGTCTAATTTGAATATTAAATTACTTTTCAATAAAATTTTCTAAGAAATACTTGAGTTTGTAGCTTCAAAGAAGCTAATTGTACGAAAATATTTTCATTTTAAAATTCAAATTTCAAAATTAAAAATTAATCTTGACAGTTTATTTTAGTAAAATTATAATTAACTTTCTAATTATAATTATCTTTCGTTGATAAATTCAAAAAACTAAGTTTAAAGCAATTTTTCAGTTTATCACTTGGAGGTTTTCAAGACTGTTGCATTGAGCTTTAAATTTGGCATCTGAAATTGGTGAATACTCATAATTGATGAATGCTCACATTCTAATAAAATATAAACTATTTAAGAATAGATATGAACAGGTCTTTTTACTGTAACTAATTTTTTTAAATCATTGTTTTGAAGTTTTCATTGGAAATAAATTGCACAGTTCAAAAAAAATTAACTCAAAACAAATTCGAATTATTGATTCTGGTACAATAATACCAATCACAAGTAAAAATTAACAGAATATGACTCGATTTTATTTCATCAATTTTACAAATATAATGAAAACACACAAATTTTCGTAATCTTGGAGCATGAACTGTTAGGATATTGTTGAAGAAATATTACAAACTTATTGCTAAATCATAAGCTATAAATAATCCTTTTTCATCCATTATGAAATGGTGAATTCCCCAGGCATAATTTAAATTTTAATGAAAAATTCAAAATTAAGTATCTAATTTCATAGCTCATCTCTTATTCAATTAATATTTCATAAGAATTTATTTTTTGAACATAAACGCTGATTTAGCAGTTTTCAAATTAATTCTATGACAAAAAATTTTATAAATAAAACTTTAAATTCATTGTTTTTGAAATATTTTATGTCAGTGATATTAATTACATTGTAAATGTAACCCAAAAAAATTTGGTCTTTTTCCAGTATAAGATTTTAAATTTTATTTTTAATGTGAATTCAGTATGTAAAAAATTGAATATATATATATAAACATAGTTTCAAAGATAAAGAATTGAAGAAAGGAAACCATAATTTTCAAATTTAAAGGTTTCTATTTTAAAGATTCTAAGAAGAGTAACTTGAAAACTTAAATATCCGAATCATTTTTTCTAAATAGCACTGTTAGTTTGGTAAAAATTTTATAACTAAATTTTTATCAGTGGAATCAAAATATTAGTTTATTGCAAACGTATGACAAAATTTATTTGAATTCATATTAATTAATTCCTCTTAAAATACTCATTAACTTTTAACAGTAATGTAAAGTTTAAATTGTACAAATAGTATTTATATATATGAAAAATTTACATTATAATTTAAGCGAACACAAAGTTTTTAAAATAAAGATACTGGGGAAAATTATAAAATTTAGTCTGCAAGGAATGCATTTGCGCATTTAATGTTTAAAAGGGAAAAATTTCAAGAAAGTATAGTTTATTTTTGCTGAATAAAAGTCAAGATAAAGCAAAATTCTTTCATTTTAAAAAGTTATAATTCTGTCATTGATTTAGTTTCAAAGAGCACGTAACACATTTCAATTTGAGATTGTGTTCATTCAGCCGTATGATGGTACTTCACCTTAGAAGATTTTGAACGTGACAAAATGGAGGTTTTTCACTATTTCAAAGTGAAAATCATTTTAAATTTCTTTATTAGTGTTTATTAGTTGTTGACTACTTCAGAAGTATTTCACATGATTTTCTTAAATACAATCCGTAATTTTCTACAAATTAAGAAAGAAATCAGAACTGATATTTAATTTTTCACGCATAAAAATTTCAATTTTCAAATCATGCCAGAATCTTAACACAATTTGAATTACAATAAAATACAATATAATAAAAACTTTCAGTTTTATGATCTTTCATGCACATTAATGAATTTTACTACAAAAGTAAAATTATACGTTTTCTAATTTCTAAAAATTTGTGTTTACAGACAGTTCGCAGAAAGTAACAAAATTTGAAATTTCAAGTTTTTTCAAATAAAACTATTACATTAATTTTGATTTTGTTCAACGAAATCCATTTGTAAACTTTTCATTTGATTACATTGAAATATCGTGAATAATTCTATGAATTCTCCTGTAATTAAAAATGCATTTTGAGAAAGATGTAATTTAGAGTTTACAAATTTTAAGAAAATTATAAAAAAAATCCCAGTTTAACTAAAAAACTCAAAAGTTTTTAATTTAAACAAAGAGAAATTTAAAATAAAGTGGTTCCAAAAATGTACATTTACTAGTTTCAGTAAAAAATTGCTTTATTCATTAATAAAAAGTATTTGAATTTGAGAGTTTTTTTTTTTAATAGCTACCATGGCAAAACTAAATTATTTATGAACATGGTAAAGTTTTTATGAAAATCAATTATCAAAATGTAATAGAAAAGCAAAACAAATTTGATTTTGTCACAATCACATACTCAGTAAAAAATTGAGATGTGCGATCATACGGCTGTATGAACATATTTTATTTAACTTAGAAGTTCTTGAAGTAGACAAGGTACAATTTTCTCACTATTTCAAAGCATTTTAAATTCCTTTATTGGTGTACATTAATTGACTAATTCAGAAGCAGGATATTTTCCTTAGTACAATCCCTAGTTTTTCTATTGCAAATTTAAATTTAAGAAAGAAACTAAAAGTTTGAGATATAATTTTTCACGCAGAAAAACTTCATTTCTTCACAAATCATGTAAATTTTTACACAATATGTTTCCAGTAATACTAGTTTTATATTCTTTCGTGCATTAATGAATAATTTTACTGCAGAAAGTCATACT
>JAPDSC010084776.1:0-10256 GCA_026290005.1 Latrodectus geometricus | reverse complement strand
ATAGATGACAATCTTAATGGATTTTTACTATAGAATGAACTATTTAACATTTTAGATATAAATTATTTTTTAATTAAATAAAATTAAACAGTTTTTAAAAAATTATCACTTGCTTAATCAAACTTTTACATATATAATTAATCTTAATTTTCATTGCTTAACTTTGAATTAGTTAGACAAAATTTTAATATAAGAAGGAAAGCTTAATTATTAATTAAATCTAATTAAGCTGTCCCTAACGTAATATGCTAGAAATTGCTTTGATGTAGCAAATTTCTTTATTTATACTAGTGCAGCTTGTTTACATCATTTTGAAAGTGTAAAATTTAAAGAAATGAGGAACAATTGCATGCCCTCATTTGTAACAGACATTTTAAAAAGGGAAATTCTGTTCCCATCATTCTTGATGCTGAAATCGCAATAAGGAAATCAAGCACAGATCATGTTAGCTAAATCTTAGTACAGTAGAAGTCCGATAATCCGGCACGTTCGGGACCGGCTCGGTGCCGGACTACCGAAAATTCCGGTCTATCGGACGGTAATTATAAAAACAATAGGTTAATAATTAAACTGCAAATACATACCACAAAGTTTATTTTACATTTCATATAATGTATGTACACGTAATGTAAAACATATTTCACTTAGATTCAAAAAAGTCACGAATGTCTTTTTGTTTTCTTGACTTTTGGCGTTTAGTATAAAATTTATTTCTAATGAAATGGAAATCAATAATTTCTGAAGCACTGTACTAGCCTCAGCAAAAGAGATAAACTTATTTAGTGATGCTGCAGCTTCTGCCCAGCTGATTTTTCCTTTTCTTCCATTTCGGCATCTGAGTCACTTTATTTAGGCTTAGGTTTTAAAAACATGGTCACCCTGTGTACAGTTAGAACGAAAATCACTTTTTTTATAAACAGTTTCAAAAGTTACGTTTACTATTGACTAACTGGCCGCTAATTGTTTCCGAACAATACCGAGCGCTTCCGGATGATCTCGAACCACCCAGAAAACTTCCGAATAGCTCTCGAGTGTTTTTATTTGCTTTACAGACATACTTTGGGAGAAAACCAAAATTTTTACAATTTTCCGGAGTGATGCCGGACTATCGGGCATTCCGGACTGTTGGATGCCGGATTAATGGACTTCTACTGTATTAAGATTCTCTTTATCAAAGCGGCGTTTTCGCTTCAATCTCGGACGAAAATTCGCCAGGAAATAAATTCTATTTACAGGCAAGGGGGGGGGGAACTTAATGTAAGAAATCAAATTCGAAAATCATTTTAAAATGATGAAATAATTCTTAAAATAAGCTTAAAAGAGAGAATGCATTTTTTCAAACTTACTTATATTTTCGACAAATTAAATGAACCCACAGGTCTGATTTTGCATCAGGGACCCCGTGGAGTGAAGCTCAAGGGTCGTTGCATTAAATCATGTAGAAGGGTACAGGTGTGCTACAATTATCAAATATTCTATGTTAAATAGTTATCAAGTATCTCAAATAAATATCTAAGGAATTATAATATACTTAAACAATTATCAATTATTTTAGAATTTGATCTATCAAATGATGTGATCATTATTTTTTCGGACCTTATGTTGTAATGCCAAATCATATTATCAATATCAGGATTACAAAGTTATCAAACTAGATCTTTCTTTGAATGAGATGAAGTGTTAAGATGGTCACGATTAAACTAAAGAGAAGCAGTAGAATAAGAAAAATATATTTATTTCAGATTTTTTTGTTCAAGGAAATAGTAATAACAACGGACTTTTAAAGTTATAAATTACGTTTAATATTATGAATGGCAGAATATTTCATTTTTTAATAAGTTGAAGAAAAATCTTTAAACAGGGGATATTTTGGAAAGTAGAACAAAATTTTTTCTAAAAATAAGAACAAACGAAAAATACTTATTCTGGCTAAGTGAACAGAATTTTTAAGCAAAATAAATCATGTAAAATAGAAAACAGACAAATCTTTAATTCCCGAAAACAGTGTCATATATTAAATATTGAATATTCTGAATTAAATGGTAAACATGAAATCTTATCTATCAAACAATCAACATTTCAAATTCATTCAAAGTTAATACAATCTGACGTACTTCAAGTGCTATCACTTACGAAGAATATAAAGAGTAGAAAAAAAAAACGCATGCAATTAATAAAATATTTTTTCAAGGATAATTTTTGATGAAAATAAAAAATTTCTATTTAACCTCGTCTTTTCAAAGTAATTTTGTAAATGCGTATATATTATAAAAAAACTATGACAGAATTTTTAAACTTAAATAAATAACACAATAGATGAATATACTTCAAATAAATATTGCATTAATTGAGTTAAAAAAACCTAAACACTAGGACTAGTCAAAAATTTGTTAAGTTTATGGCGAAGATTACTGTACTGTATCTTAGCACTACAAAGTAGTATTTTTTTTAAGAATCTATACGAATTCATTAGAAAAATACTGTTATTTTTGCTGAGGTGTTTATATTCACTTAAAAAATAAAAATACTTCTTTGTGTGGTTTAAAGTAACTGTATTTAGACATCGATGAAAATATCAATATACAATCACCAAACATAAGAATACTTGTTCTAAGAATGCAATAGTGTGGAGTTAACGGAACATGATGGAATGTACTTACAATTTCCTAATAGGTTTACTTTTGCAAATCCTTTATAATACTCCTTACATTTAGTAAAAATAAATTAATACAACATCAAAATAAACATGATACACTTCGATAATTCGATCCTGACATCGACAAAACGCATTTTGAATTTGTAAGCTGAGTCGCTTAATGGATATGGCAACAAAAATAATTGAACAGATATTCATTTTTATTCAATGAAAATATTTTATGGCTCCTAAACGTTTCATAATTTTTAGTTCAATTTATATCAACAAAAGATATAACCCACAATCCTATGAAATAACCTAGGATACTTTTGTTCAGAACAAAAGAAACAGGTTTAATATGCAAAATATAGCTGATCTTAATGATATATAAAAATTTACAGACTAAGTTATAAACTTACTATTGATATATAAAATGATACATAAAGGTATCAGATTAAATTATTATAATGTTTTAAGTGACTAAAATACAGTTAAATACATTCAGTGTTTATATGCTCATTATCTCTCTCGTAATACATAATTATTATTATTAAATCAATCATTTCAAATCTCTAAGATATAAACTGAGTTACAAATGAGAGTTCAAAATAAGATTTTTTTTACTGTAGTGAACTGGGAAAGTTTGTTATAAATTATGAAATAGAAAATTTAAGTATGCTTGCAATTTAATGAATTACTGAATCCAATATCTGCGGTAAAGATATATAATATTTCATTTTTATTTAAAGCAAACATTTATAAGACAACAATGTGCTAAATATCATGAAAATATCTGCTAAAATGATATTAAAAGACATTATAAAACAAATCTGTTAGAGCAACTGATATTTAAATAAGTTATTAACTTGTAAGTTAATCAAGGTAACTCACTATAAATATAAATAGTAACGTTATTAAAATATCTTTGAAACAAACAAAGCTAAGTGAAATTTACTTTACAGGAAATGCAAAGGTAAAGTGTTTTATTAAAGGCCAGATTACGTTTCCAACAAACGAGAAATCATTTCTAAAAGTAAAACAACATGTAAATTATCAATCTTGTTTTTTTCCCAAGGAATTCATTACTTATTTAGTTTTCATAAAGTAAAGAATAGCATATCTCGTTAAGGAGTAAAAATATCAACTATAATAACTTTAAAACCATTTACTTTAAAGAATAATTTTGATTTTTTAGCAAATACATTTATTTCATAGTTTTAGTAAAATTAAAGCATAATTTTTATGTTGAAAAATCAA
Source organism: Latrodectus geometricus (assembly GCA_026290005.1). Classification (NCBI taxonomy): domain Eukaryota; kingdom Metazoa; phylum Arthropoda; class Arachnida; order Araneae; family Theridiidae; genus Latrodectus; species Latrodectus geometricus. Next base: position 6,364 of record JAPDSC010084776.1, on the reverse strand, counting down.
GAGAATTTAAACTTGAGGATTTTATTCCACACAATTCATTCTCTTAATACTTGTATTAATACTCACATAGAAAATTATTTATTTAAAATAATTACATAGAATATAACAGCATTCTCATTTAAAAATGTTTTGCAATTTCGCAATTAAAAGAAAATTAAATTAGCATGTGTGGAAGCATTACTTTATAGAAAAGATCTATAAGTAAAGATAGTGTAATGTAAAAACAAATAGTAAATATGTCAATCTGGAGACTGGTATTTTTCATTAATTCTTGCCTAACTCCGCATTAATAGATAGAAACAATTAGATATTTACCTTTACTTCCATTATGAATAAAAGACAAATTTTAATATCAATTGTTTTAGATTTTCTCACACAGGAAAAGGTAATACTGTTAAAAAAAAGAAATCTCAAATGAAACGTAAAGTTAATCGATCTATATTGCATTTCAATAGGAGAATTATTGTATTATAATGAAAATCTTTAAAGAAAAAATACCGAAATTTTAATTGACTCATGTGAATTCTTTGGTTATAGAGTACAGAATAGAATACTATAAACATAATTTTTTTAATGATTTTTTAACAAACTTGTGTATAAGACTAGAAAAACTGAAATCTATCAGCAAATTAAAAAATTTGTTAAAATTTGAAACAGATACTGAAAGCAATAATTATTTACATCTTAATCATAAATTTCAAAATATCCATTTCGGAAATTTTAATTAGTTTTTATTAATGTTTACTTTTACTGATTTCATTTTCAAATTAAAATAAATGAGCTTCTGTAAGACGGGGAAAAATTTCTCATGAGTTTTAACAGCAATATTTTTCTTCATAAAATTCCACTCTAATAGTAATCACAATCTGAAATTGTGTTAAAGTACCAAGTATAAAAATCTTTTAATTAATATTTCTATAATTTATTGTATTTAAAATATTTTAATTAAATACTTCAAATATAATTTCAAATAATTATACATACATGCATATCGCTTTAGGATATATATTTTTTATAATATATCGCTACTACTCAAATGTTTTTTTCCTGCTTAAATTACTATAAATTAGATGCTAAAAATATGTATTTCATATTAATCAATGTAATGATAAAATCACACAGTGAATTATACGCATACTTCTGGACAATAAAAGCTCATAAGACAGCGAATTTTGATTCACTTGAGAAAAATAAAACAAAAAGCTTAAGTTACATAGAAATAGAGCGTTTAAAACTAATTTTACAAAATGACTTTATTTTGGCTTTATATTATTAATAGACAAAGGAAAATTTTTGTTTGATATCTTTTATAAGCAAGCATTAAAAATAATTATATATTCAACATTGTATTTACTTTCATATTATCAAATAATTTGTACATTAATAAAGTAGTGTATAAAGTTTTTAAATAGAAATGTAATCATTAACTTAGTATTTTTCTAAGTGTTTTTTTCCCTATTCTAATTTTATAGATGTGTAATTGAAAAATACAGGTCCACTAAAGTGGAATAATTATCAGTATTTCGCTATAAAGAAAACCAATATAGTTAGATTTATTGCGATTTAGTGAATCCTACTCTATGGAGAAGATCTTGGTGTTGACCGAACATACCGTTATTCAGTTAATTACAGTCACTGTTATGTTTCTGTTTGTTTGATGCACAACACTCTGATAACGTGTTTTGCAGGGTGTTATGGATTAACGAATGCATTAAGACATTTTTTAATAATGGTATTGTAAATGGTTTTTTCTATATCAATTGCAGGGATTTTTATTTATGGCTTGAGAACGTTTTTTTGAGATAAAGAACCTCGGATTAAATAAGAAAGGAAATTTGGAAAATTCCCAAGCACTCACCTCAAAAATAAAATAAATTCAACATCCAGTTCAACAATAGATGCAATTAACTTTAGAATATTCATACGTTATAACCTTGATAAGATGCTTGGAAAAGTTAAGGTTTTATGTAGAAATCCTAAAATTTGGTACTAGCTTGGCGAGATATCTAACTTTCTCGCCAATTTGAATTACTCGATATCTGACTTTGAATACAGCGGTTTCGAATATTTACCTATGTTTTTTTTTTTTTTTTTTTTTTTTAATCGTGGGCACCCTTGAGCAAGTACGTACGTACATCAGTCCATTAGCCGCAACGAGGCCGGAAACTGCTACTCATTTTATCGTTACCCGGTGGGGCACCTGTGAACCAAGTCACGGAGGTAGGAGTAGCATCGCCCACGCCACACTACTACTTTATAGGGAAGGCCACATTCATCCATCATCTGAGGAAAGAACAAGAAACACAGAGAGAAAGTACATCCATACCCGAGCCGGGATTCGAACCCAGTTTATAGGGAGAGCCACATTCATCCATCTGAGGAAAGGACAAGAAACACAGAGAGAAAGTACATCCATACCCGAGCTGGGATTCGAACCCACTTTATAGGGAGAGCTACATTCATCCATCTGAGGAAAGGACAAGAAACACAGAGAGAAAGTACATCCATACCCGAGCTGGGATTCGAACCCAGGTCCTCCCCATCCGTAGTCAGTTACGCTAACCACTAGAAAGGTTAGGCGGCATACTTACCTATGTTCACTTATGAAAAAAAGGTTTCATGTTCAAAATTTTTAGTTAATAGTTAATTTTTGACATTGGATTTCAAAAAAAATATATATTTTAGAAAACAAAATAATTGCAAAAAATGCTGCTTTTCGTAATTTATTAATAATAGATACGCAATAACATTTCAAATATCATTTTTATTAATCGATTTATGTCACACTCTTGAAAAATATACTTTATTTAACGCTATATGAGAAAAATCATTAACTAAACATTAAAACTAAATGACATAAATATCCTTAATTTTTCAAAAACATAACATATTGACTGGGTAGTGGCGCACACCTTAAATAAACATTTTGTGCATCAATTACTGTCATTAATCTAGCATTAAAAGTAAAAGTGAATATAAGATTTTTACAATGACCTTTCAAATAGTTAATATACACTTTTAATTATTTGTCAACTTATCAAATATGAACAAACGGAAAATAACTATATCAATACCATAAAAAACGTTAGTTTTTTTTTTAAAAAAAATAATCGGCTTTTAATTATAAAACATTATTACAACAAAGTTACCCGAAAATTCCTGTGATAGTTTCTATAGTTAAACTGGAAAATTATTATTTAAATATTTCCAAACTATTTTCTAAGCAATAAAACAATATGTAGAATTTCAAATTTGAATCTATATACAAATTGAATCTACATCAAAATTCATGTAAAAGAATTGATCTAATCTTTATATTTTTAATCAATCCAAAATTAAAGATTAAAACTTTAGTATTCCAAAATCCATTATTAAAGTTAAATTAATACTCAACAACTTTATTTTTCTTACTCTTCAAACTAAAATATGCAAGTTTTGTGTTTTTTTTTAATCATCCAGACGTCTCATTTACAGTACTCAAGTACTAAAAAAATAAATAAAATTAAAAAGAAACAGAATCGGAATTTATAACAGATATTTCAATTATTAGAATTTCCAAAATAAATAAATCTTGAATTTCAAACAAACGAAAACTTAATTTTAAAAACTCCAACTTCAAACTTGAATGAATAATTTTTGCACTCAGTTCGAAATACATTTCCAAATGACAAAAATAAAAACAATTGGAGATGAAGGGTGCATCTGTTGTAGTCAATGGTTAGGTGCCTTCTTGGTTTTCTGCCTTGCACCATATGAATATGGCCTACAATCTAAAATGTTCTGGCAAAAGGTAAGACACTATGGATGCACAATAGCTGTTTTTAACTGTTTATCTGCAATGCGAAGCTAAAAATATAAGTGTTTTAAAAGTTAATTTTTCATAATAAATTCCTTAATTTCGATTTTAACTTTAAACAATACACGAAAATCAGTAAAACAAATTAGGGTAGGTAAAGAAATTACGGTAATATATTTTAAAGTTTAAAATTTTCCATTCTATTTTGTAAACTGTAGTGGTTCCTCAGTGTGATGAAATATGTTGCGGAGGAATACATCAACTCGCGGAAGGATATAAAAGGTGTTTAGTGAGCAGTCTGCTAACGGTTTTTTTCATGATAGTTTCGTTTACGTAATCGACTAGTAGTGATCGCAAACTTATATGCTCGATAAAAAAATGTAACATGTTAATTCAAAAAAAAGTATTTGAACTAATTCTAATATTGAAACTCACTATATAAAACTATACCGAAACTAGAGTAAACGCAACGAACTAATCAAGCATTCATTAAATAAACTATATCAACTTTATCCCCAAAAATTAAAAACTATATTAGAATTATAGAAATTCTTTTGATAAGAAAAACCCACAAGAAACCACAAATTCTAAATGCAAATAAAGGATTGAAAAAAGTATCTTTTATGGAAATTAGTAAAGATATTCAAGAACTGTTATAATATCCTCCCCCCTCATTAAATTTTAAAAATGAAACTCATAGTTAAGGAATAAGTAAAAATTGATGTAATTGCGAAAAAGCTTTAAATTCAACTTGAAAACAACAGCATTATTGATATTAAGAATAATAAATTTATCAATGGTATTTCAGGAATTAAAACTAAAATAAATTTTGCAAAAGTAAATTAAGTTGATGCAGTTAATATTAGTTTGGGGAAAAAGTTATCCATTATTTTTTCGGTAGACGTCTGTAGTGATCGCAATCTCGTGAGGTATCTATCAAACAATTTCAGATTTATGCTCGTTGGAAAGGTGACATTTGACACTAAAATATTCACTTGCGGTTTTTTTGTTTGATTCATTCAGTTACGAGTACAAGGTTTTAAAAATAGAAGACAACAAACAGAAAATTCGATACATTTTAGTTTTTCTTTTATAATGGCGAAAATGCTAACGAGGTGGCTAAAATTGTGAAAGGTGTTTATCGTCCTATATATGACTGTAACAACCGGTTACGTACAATTTTGGTTTTGTCGATTCCGTTTGGGTATTTGGATGCTAAAGATGCACCTCGCATGGATACAACATCGTCGAGAATGTCTATAAAATATCAAAAATGATCAAACTTAACAGCATGTCAGCAGTCGTAGCTTCGCACAAGACCTAAAAATCTACGTGAAAACTGTTTTAAACCTTTTTACAAAGCGAATCTGAAAGAAGTTACAAAAAGTTCACGTAAAAATAATAGATTTCTTTTTCCCCAACCTAATACAATGATAGACGAATATTATGCCAGTTTTATTTAAATATGTAAACATCTGCTCTGTTTCCTTTCCACATTTATATTTAAGTAATACTCTGAAAAACGAATCGGATTAATAATGCAACAATCATCGACAATGTTTTGGAATTTTGCTTATCATTTTTTTTCAACTGCCACATAAAATTGCTGGTAATTTTATTTGTCATTTTGTTAGTGATATATATTGATCAATTGTTATTAATTATTTGAAGCGGGGATGAGTGTAATTAAATACAAATAATATTTCGAAACGTTAATTTGTTTTTTTAACTTTGAAAAATATTTCAGGATTAATTTTCAAAATTCTCGATTAATTTAGATGAGTTTTGAAAATATATTTAACATTGGCACATCCAGCAATTGATTTAAATTTGGAGAAAGATTTTAGATATTTTTTTTTACTTGTGAATTGGTTCTAAATCATTGTAAACAAACCAAAATTTAATTTAAAGTAAAAACACTCTTTATTAAACTTAGCGAAGAGTAGAAAATTTAAATCATCGCTAATCTTTGAAAAAACAAAATTAGGATTATTTGTACTTTCATGTTTATAATGAAATAAATGAAAAATTTAATTTTAAAGAAACACTTCCAAATATGTGTTATCGTTAATAGCGTGAAAATAAATCTTTCATCAACCATTGGCTCAACAAAAATGTACATAAATCTACTTGAATTTATTTATAAATTCTTAATTTTTGAAATCGGAGATTTTTTTTTTCTTCTAAAAAGCTAAAAGTTTCTTATTAACTTATTCATTACTTTAGGATATTTGGATTTCTTATAAGGAAAAAAATTAAATAAATTTTCAGATTTGTATTGATTAGTTTCGTTTGACTTGTTCACTGTTTTATGATTATTTTTACGGACGATGGCAGATTAAGATGGCATTCTAAAATTGATTTTGAAAATACTTCACTTGAAGTGGGAATCGAATCCTTTAACTGTTGAACTAAAGACCACATATTAAAATTACATGAACCACTGTTATACGTTATATGTACTATCTGTTCATGTATCTCTTCTTTGCTCATCTCCATCAATATTATATTGTTAATGCAGTCATAAGTGGCTGGTTTCGGCACTGGTTTTTCAGAATTCATGTTTTC